>LUKR01001031.1:0-14999 GCA_019395275.1 Puccinia brachypodii
AGTGGCGCCATCACCGGCCGGGGTATTGTTTGTGGTTGGCTCATCAAGGCTTATCCTTGGGTCCATATTTTGTGAGCTACGGGTTTTTATTGTATTGCTGGGGTTGTTTTGTTTAAAAGAGCTAGTGGAATCTACTGGAGAAGGAAAGGTGAAGGAAGGTTTACTGAGAGGAAAAAGTGGTTTAATGTCACGGGTGAGTACGTCGCGGAGCAGTGACTTCTTATACGTCCTGATCAGTGACACATCCAGACGGATTGGGCACCTTCTTGATTCCAGAGGACCCTCCCAAATGCCATTGTTCGTCCGCGTGCGATGGATGCTGGACGCGTCCGGGGCACGTAGGAAAAGGCAACAAGTATCATCATTTGTTGAAAGGTCAAATTCACAAAATCACAGTATCAGGGATGATTGATTCATATATCTTCAAAAGTTTTTTAATATCTGAGAGATCCAACTGAGATGGAACACTGGATACTACAGAGTTACAGCAAAGATTGATCTTGAGATATATTTCCTGTGATACAGCAAAGGCACCCACTAGTGGGTGCCCAATCTTTTTTCCTGGTGAAGGGCTAACAAGGGTTTGAATGATTTGTGACCAGGGAGCTGGATTGCTTTTGCGGGATCTGATGAGGGACAAATGAAGAGGAAAAACAAGAGTTTTTATATACACAAATGAGGGGGAAACATGAAGGGGCCAACTTGTGGTTGGTAGTAGTGCTGGAATATTCTATGATGTTGAAAGGATAGCGGGAACTCTGAGACAAGGAGGCATAGTGTGTGAGCCCAAGGAAATGAAACAGGTAGCAACCAACAAGGGGGGAAATGGAATATTCTTATGGAAGTATGCCAGGTAGGTGTGACTTGTCATGAGTGGAAACTTCTGAGGGGGAATGGAACATGTTGTATAGAAATGATAACAGAGAAACTGGCATATCCAGAAGAGTTTGATTGAGTGGGGGATCTTGAGGGGTTCTGGGCTCTGTGCTGAGGTGTGATTGTTCCCTCCTTCTTGTGGTCCCTGGAGTCTTGAGTCCCTTGGAGTTTCATGGTTTGCTGGCCTCTGGTGTATCCTGTTAGAGTGGCGCTTACTGTGGAGGATCAGGATTGGCTTACCACACTGGGAGTTTTTGGATATTGATTTGGAGTAAACTTTGATTTACGAACAAATGTTTAGTGTATGTAAACAGAAAATCCACAAACACACCAAAAAAAGTGGGAACTTCTTTGTGTGGAATTTATTATTTTCACACCAAAAAAGTTTTTTTTTTGGCTGTGGATTATGGTTCACACTATCAAACCTTGGTGTGAACTATAAAGACTTATCTGTAATTATGGGTCACTTTTAGTTGCTGGGTATATGTCAGGTACTATGATATGGGTGCTCTGGCTGAGTGCAACACAGACTCCTGTTTTTCTCAAATATGTTCACACTTGACATCAATTGTAACTTGATTTTTCATGGTGAGCATAAGGTCTATTTAGTTACTTTGATTATATAATAAAACTAGTATTTGCCCCCAATTTTGGGGAGGGGTATTATTCAAACCTTGCGGGGGGTGTTGAGGTCTACCATTGACACCAGCAATAAATTGCATGACAGTTTTTGAATTCTTATTGATGCTTGAATTACATTGAATGCATGTTTTTTTTTGGCTGCCAGAGGGTATTATTTTAGTTATATGTAGATTTAGGTTTGATTACCCTGAATTTTAGTGTGCATTCAAGAAAATTCAATCAATCAATCAAAAAACCATTCTGAACAAGATTCCTATAAATCTTAATTAAAGAATCCAAGGGAGTGAAGTAACCCATTGACTCTTGTACTATGAAATTATTGCCAGTTTGTTCAAACATGTATATTTACATGATAAACATTTGTATGAATCAATCATTCACTCTTGACTAGTAAATCTCACCCTTTCTATGCCAAAAAAGATGACTAGGTCAACTGCTCACAGTTGACACACTGGATACTCCAACCAAGCTACCTTTGTAGCTCCACATATCTGCATGATTTCTTTTTTTTAAAAAGGCACTGTGCATTGAAGCTTGCTTGGTGCAACCATTTAGAAAGGTTGGATTGAAACCACAAGATTCTTTGGAGTTTCTGCACATCAACTGCTCCCAGTTGACCCAGTTTTTTTTTTGCAGTGAATTTCCTCAATCCAAGATTCAACTCATCAATAAGATAAATCTATTCTGCAGGAATTTGTGATTTTTATTTTTTTCTAGTGTACCCCATAATTTAAATTTTCTGTTCAAGTTTTTAATTATATATATACGTATATATTTATGATCAGTATTTTGTAATAATTTTTTTAATCTGATTGAATGTAGGAGTTGAAAGCAAGATATCAGTGATCTACTACTGGCTCACACCTGAGATGAGGGACAGAAGCAAAGAACAGTGAGGATGAAATGGAACCTGGTTGAATGAAATTGGATGAGACAAGAGAACCAATACAACTATGGTAAAGGAAAACTAATTTTATAGACAACATCAAATAGGTTTCATAAAAAACTAAGTCAAAGCAAAAGTGTGACTATCATTAAGGCCCCATTTGGCTGCTGTGGTAAGGCAATCCTGATCCTCCACAGCAAGCACCACTTATAATAGGATACACCAGAGGCCAGAAACCATGAAGCTACAAAGGATACTCAAGACTCCAGACACCAGGAATTTACAAGGGACTCAAGAATCCAGGGACCACAGGAAGGAGGCAACAATCACACCTCAGCACAGAGCCCAGGACCCCTCAAGATTCCCCACTCAATCAAACTCTTCTGGATATGCCAGTTTCTCTGTTATCATTTCTCTACAACACGTTTCAATCCCCCTCAGAAGTTTCCACTCATGACAAGTCACACCTACCTGGCATACTTCCATAAGAATATTCCATTTCCCCCCTTTTTGGTTGCTACCTGTTTCATTTCCTTGGGCTCACACACTATGTCTCCTTGTCTCAGATTTCCCAGTATCCATTCAAAATCATAGAATATTCCAGCACTACTACCAACCACAAGTTGGCCCCTTCATGTTTCCCCCTCATTTGTGTATATAAAGACTCTTGTTTTTACCCCTTCAGTTTTCTAATCATCAGATCCTGCAAAAGTAATCCAAATCACTGGCCACAAATCATTAAAATCCTCATTAGTGCTTATAGAAATATCACTGCCCTTGAAAAGTATTCTTACTTACCTTGCCCTCCCCTCTATTTGGTATCAGACTGGCCTTCCTGTGTGTTATACATATCCCCTCCTCCTACATTGGTTATCAGACTTGCCTTCCATAGTGTTGTGCATTTATTCCCCCTCCCCTCCATTGTTATCAGACTTGCCATACCTGTGTGTATGCATTTTCCCCATCATTAGTATATATTCCCATAGTACTCATGTTTCATATCTACAAGACTTACTTATCTGTTGATCCCTCTTAGCCTACTGTCTTTTTTGCAAGATTCTACACTCTTCTCTTGTTTTACTTGCTCTCCCCAGCTATCAGAGAGGCAGCCCTTCAAGCACCTATCCCTCTCAAGCTCTATTCTCCACAAAGAGTAGTTCCACATTGCACATTAACTTGGGATATGACACAGGGGGTTTGCCCTGGGGGTCAATTGGACCTCAACAAAATGTGTGTTAAAATCACCTTTTGAAGATCAATTTTGTGTCACAGGGGCAAATTACAGTACTACTGCAGCCAAACAGGGCCTAACTACTGTAAGCCCCACTCCATAGAGGATGTATATTTCTAATTTGCTAAAATTTTGTTTAGGCACACCCTGAAAAAACACTTGAAAATATGGCTCAAGTGAAAGGGGTTTTCCAGTTCAATGACTGTACTTTGAAACACTGCCAGAAAACCTGGCTTGGATGGCTGAATCCCAGTCATAACATCCAGGTCACCAAGTTTGACTTGGTTGAAGATTCACTCAATGGGACAGCACCAAGGTTTGAATTGGTTGGCCTAAACTAATATTTACGGGGATGTGGCCATCTGAGCCAGGTTTGCTGACAGTGGTTATTTGAATCTATAGATCAAGGAGTGCATGTATGGAATTTAGTTTGTTTTCCTGAAGTTTCAATCAATTTAAAACCCCAACAGGAAATTGATTGGGCTTCTAATTTTTCTTAGTCCTAAGAAGAAAGCTTGAAATTGCAGCCAATGATTTTTCATTTTTCATTTTTTTTTCCCTCCATTAAAGTAAGATAAACAAACATAAGCTCAATATGGTTCATGAAAGAATTCCCAAAACATCCCAACTAGTCATCCATTTGCTCTTTCAGAGCCGGAGAGGAGTGATGATTAAATTCCCTTTAGAAAACAAAACTTTTATCTCACTGATCTTTGACAATGGAGAAGAAATGTAGATACATTAAGGCCCATCCTGTTTCCGGCAATATTCTCAGACAACGCAAGTGTGACAGAATCAATGACGCGTTTGAGCTGTGACAGGCTGGGTGTTGGTGCGTCACCCCACCGAAATGAGCTGTGACATCTCAGCACACCCGACCTCGATCGAGAAAGTCAAGGAGCCATCGACCAACGACCACCAGCCAAAACGAAAACCGAGGAATATCAAGCCGGAATAGGGACACGTAGTGGAGATGACTATGGCAGACATGGACCCGATCGCGAATGGGTTTGACTTCTCGAATCATTTGAGAAATTCTCACCTTACCTCGGCTTCTGGCCCATCGAAACTCTCACTACCCAAGGCAACCAGTACAGGAACGACAATCGTGGGCTTGGTTTGGGAGGGCGGAATATGTCTTGGTGCGGATACGAGAGCCACCGAGGGCCCGATCGTTGCCGATAAGAAGTCCGTTTTCCTCCCTGCTTCTCGCCATCTTAGAGAGTCACCCTGCTAATAATTGTTGAATGGGTTTCCTACTTTGCAGCTGTGAAAAGATCCATTTCATTTCCGACAATATCAGGTGTTGTGGGGCTGGTACTGCAGCAGACACCGAATTCGTTACAGCTATGATTTCTAGCAAGTTGAGTCAAAATTAAACCTTGCATTTCAGCTGCTAAAGGTCCGAGTGATTCAACAACTCAAACGTGCTTCCATCATATAATTACAATCTCCGTAGCATCCAATTGCATGCGCTCTCGACTGGGCGTCAACCAAGAGTCGTCACGGCAATGACAATGCTAAAGCAGCATCTCTATAAGTGAGTCTTGAACTTACAGTGACATCTAGAAAGCTATGAGCTGACCTGACGTTTTTCTTTGGGGTTTCATTTGTACAAATTGGGGTAAAGGTATCAAGGTCACGTCGGTGCAGCTTTGGTGATCGGAGGGGTTGATCCGACTGGACCGCATCTCTTTACAGTTGCCCCACACGGATCAACAGATAAGCTACCATACGTGACCATGGGTTCCGGTTCGCTCGCAGCGATGGCAGTCTTCGAAACGAAGTGGAAACCCAAAATGGCTCGCCAAGAGGCTATCGATCTTGTCGTTCAAGCTATCTATGCTGGTATCTTTAACGATCTGGGATCAGGTAGCAATTGTGATGTGTGCGTGATCGAGGCTAATGGCACTGAAATGCTAAGGAACTATGCTATGCCGAACGAGAGAGTGGCCAAGGAACTCAACTACACCATGCGTCGAGGTACTACCGCTTGGATTGTAAGTCACAAAATAATCGATTTCATCAAATCGGATCTGCTTTACATGTTGAACCATACTTTTTCCCCTTACTTTTAATTGATCTCATAGAAACAAGATATCAAAAAGTTAATCGTCTCCGAATCTGTGACTCGTATCGGTGGAGGGGTTGTTGAAGGAGGACCAGGCACGGGTGCTGGAGCGGGCGAGGGCATGGAATTGGACAAATAATTCACCAGTTTCAACCAAACATATAAAAAAAACTCTAGTTGTATCAAACCCCCAAATCAATTTTCTTCACTTCACTGATTTGCGTATAAGAAAAACCTGCTATCAATCATTTTATGTCAAGTAATGATTTTTCTGCGTATTTCCCTTCTCATGATTCGCTGTCCACACATCCACACGCAATAGTAAGTCAAAATCATACAAACTTTTGTCCATAGGGGTGATTGCAGCTTCAATCACATTATGCAGCCTGTGGAACTTAAACACGCAGCCCTGTGTATATCATTCCCTATGAACCGTGGGCCTGAGCTCAAAAAGAAGAAAGAATCATTGTTCTTGATAGCTTGAGAATTAGAAGCAAATTCAAAATTCGAATTGTCACTCAGAAAATTATTTCTCATAAATGATGCAGCTTCGTATAGAGGATAGTAACTCTGGGTTGCAATTCAATGTTGTATGCTTTGTGGGGCAGTTCAGGTAGGGTTCATGGTAGATTACGAAGGAGATAGAAAGACAGACAACGGTGATTCCTCAGACAGAAAATACAGGGGATTGGTGACAAGTTGTTTCATGTGAGAATTAGCGGAAACAAGTAATGTTCAAAATGGATTATTAGGAAATAACGAAAGTAGAAATGAAGGTGAGATGTGTGTTGTTTACGTGAATGAGCAGGTGGAGATTAAACAGAAAGTAGTCAAGAAAAAAAAAAGTAAAAATGATTTCTGATCTCAGTACTCAGGAGAAGCCTTGCGGCGTAATTTTTTAGAGGGAACATGGCCGATAAATCCTCCAGGAAATATTTCGTTAGAAGTAGCTTTGACCGATCCGATCTTATTGACTTTTCTGGATCCTGATGGTTTCTTCAATCTTGAAGAAGAAGATGCTATCACTGATCTAGGTTTGTACGCTCCGTGTGACTGGTGTCGACTGGAACTGGAGTAAAGAAAAGAAGAAAAAAACAGACAACGTTAGTCACTTCAGTCATTCTCATAAACAGTTTACAGGGTGGGAAATAATTATGTTGCGTACCTTACTACATTTTTATCCGCACTGGTGGATGGAATAGGCGGTAATTTTCGGGTCTTTGGAGCCATTGCTCTCTGAGGAGAACCGTGATTTGGAGAAAGCTGATTTGATGAAACATCTCGAGAAGAATGAGTGGCAGCGTCATCATTAAGTGTTGGTTCACGACTCCGTTTTTGTTTAGAGATTTTGATTGTAGTATTTGCGTCCCAAGTGTAAGCTGGGACAGAGGGCAGAGCGATATCTGCCAATGATAGTTCTGTGCGAAGAGGGAAATGGTGAGGTTGGGCATCCGATCCGATAATAGGCTTTTCGTCGTAATGGTCTTCCAGATCGTCTTCATGCACGAATCGGCCGACTTCGTTCCATCGTCCACGTGCTGAATCTTGTCTAATAACTCTGCTATTCGATGATCCCAGACTGCTGAATTTGGTCCGGCCGCTGATACTATCTTTTAACTTTGTGAGTAAGTATGATACTCCAGTTTGAGGTGGTAGGTTGGAATTGTATTGGTCATAATCAAGTGCTTGGGCAGCTTGAGAAGCGTAATCGTAAACGAGTTCTTCTTTCGGACCTTCATCATAAAGCTCCTCCTTTTCCTCATAGAGTGATTCTCCTGGGGACATGGAGGTAGCTTCGTGAGTCGAAAGATCGGGCACATCCACAGACCGACCAACGGCATATCTGAATCCACGCGAAGTAGCGGTACCGTACTTGGCCCGATACTTGCCCGCACCCAAGCCTGGAGTGATCAAACGAGTAAGGTTATCTTTCGCCGGTCTTGCGCCCCATAACCAGCCCCGTTCCTCGTCGATTTGCTCGACCGGACCATCAGTTGAGCCTATTCTAAAGTTGAAAAAACTTTGCATCCGGCTCTGTCTTTGTTGCTGCATGGGGGGCTCGAATGGATGATCTAGTTGCTGCCCATCCGCAATTAAACCGGCTGTAGATTCCCGTTGAGAGCCTTCGGCGATCGATGGAGTAGGTCTCCCCTTGGATACCGTCCATGCGTTTTCTGGGTACCGCGACCAACGTTTCTCTTTCCAGAGTCTGAATCTTTGACTAGTCAAGAATCCGTAGAGGAAGACTATCCCAAACACTGCCACCACGATCATGACGCCCACCATGACTCCAATGGTGGTACTGTGCTGGTTGGGCGGTTTCTCTAGTTGGGAGGCTTGGATGGAAGTACCTGATGGCATCGATGCAATAGAGGTGGCGGTAATAGAAGATTTTATACTGGCGGGTCCTGGTGGGTTTGCGATGGGTTGCTGAGGGATGACCTCTACAATTGGAGCTACTGCAACTGGTGTCGCTAATATAGCTGCTGGAGGTGCAGCCTGTTAAAAGGAAAGGGTGGTTTCAGATATTTTATTGGCTCACATCGCCATCCGTCTCGTAATTACTCACAATCACTGTTGCTGGATGGTAGAACCCATCATCATAGGTAGGGGTGGTAGTAGGGGCGGCGGCCATTGGTGTGGTTTAATGAAAGTTTGGAGGAATGAAGGAGAATAAGGAGTCTTGGTGATCAGGATGGAACTAAGTGATTGTGGAAGGGAGAGTGTTTGATTTTATAAGATCATGAAGGAGTAGGAAATAATGTTGTCTTCGTGTCGCGATGGAGCTTGATACTGGAGCACAGAGCAAGGAGTGAGGGGGGTTTTTATAGGGACAGATCGAGTATGTCCAGCCTTCTCCCCGGAATGTTAGAGCCATCAAGACCCGACTGGACACTTTACAAGCCTTCTCTCCGGTGCAAAAGCATTGATCAACCGGTCAGCGTCGAAATCTAGAAGGCTCAAGTCATATACCAGGCCAACCAGCTCCGCGCTCGCCACCCCGCCGTGGAATTCCAAAATGGACGGGTTGTAAGCAGATGGCGAGACAGAGTCAATGTCCAGCCCAATCAACTGATGAGAGTTTGTCCCTCCCCTTAAGCCGATGTGCCTCTTCTCTACCAGTGCTATCCAAATCATGATACTTTTCGTTCCGGCCTTGTGGGTTGTGATGAGTTGTTGCGTAGTGCCTCATGACCCATGAGTGTGAATGATATTATGCAGTTTGTCTTGATGATGAGAGTTCCAGCTCATTATCAACCAAGTCAACGTTATACAATGTACTTTGTTCGTACTGCTATTTACACAAGAAAACACGTATTTCAAGGACGGAAAGAGACAAAGACCGCCGCCGTCCTGCCCGTCCACCACACCGGGATTGACCCACGTTGGAACAAGGAGGCCTCCCAACGGGATCATCATGGGCAAGTTGTGCAATGAAGGGTGCTAGTGGTGAAAGTAACAAGTCCAACAAAAAGTCAGGAGGGCCCCCGGCTTATGTGAAAATGTCTCCACAATAAAGTAACCATTTGAGTCTTGATACATTATCGAGGGATCTATTCCACCAAGTCTTGAAGCTCATCTTTGGTGAACCATTTGGCTAGCAGCTTGTCTCGTGGTCATTGAGGCTTCCCCAATGGGTCGTCCTCTTCTCCTGGGGGTAAATTATACGCAGGTAATTTTAGCCCCGAGGTACCCTTCTTGGCGACCAGTTCCCCGACTTATCCTCGCTGGGCTAGAATTCCCCTCAGCAAGCAATCACTCGAAGCTTACTCGGAAGTAAGAATCACCCCTCGCCGAGTAGGTCCTGGGTCATTTGTTGGGAGAGACGAGCAGCCGGTCCTAGTCCTGCTTGCCGAGAGCATCCCCTCTTATAGTCGGCCGGGCAAGCTTTTGAGTTTTCAGAACTTGGGCATATAATCGGTGTCCGTGGAGACTTGTTGGAAAGTGGCCAGCTATGAATCCCGGGCAGATCTCTTTCATGGGGCACTGTTGATCATGAAACGGAGGTTTTTCCATGTCATTATGTGTATCACATTTACTTACTCTCATCCGTTGCTGGTATCTCCAGGGGTTTTTATTTCAAAAGAGAACAACTCACCGGTGGGGCATCTGTCCTGCAGTCAACGGGAATCTTGAACTTGCAATTCCACAGACAGACTCGCCTTCCTATGGCCATACCAACCAACTAGCCATGAATCAAAAGAATCACAACAAAAAGGAAAGCAACACCCAGTCAAGACACCACAGATTACAAAGATACAAGAAGGTGGCGCGTTTGTAATGACACATGGACAGCTATTGTGGAACTACTCTTTGGAAAGAATTGAGCTTGGAGGAGAAATGGACAATTATACTAGCAACAGTACAGAATTGAGACCAAAGGGTGCTGATGAAGCTGCCCTCCTGACGAAAGCTGGGTGAGGAGAGTTACACTCAGCATAGAAAGAAGGTGTGGCTATAATTGTTGGGTTTCACATGTGTTCCGTATGCTACATCTCTGTTCATTACATGTCACTTTAGTTTCACATCTCTTGTAGCATACCTGGGGCAGCAGATCACCCGTGGGAGGATTCTTTCCTCATCCTTCCACATCATTCATCTGTTGTCCCAGGTATGAGTTTTCTTTTCCTTTTCTCTCTCGCTTTTCATTCTTTTCTTTTTCTCTTTCATTTTGTTACAGTGTTATCTTTCATTACTGATGCAATGAGATCCTTCCACATCATTCATCTGTGGTCCCATTTTGTCTTATCAATAATTCTTTGGCAGTTCCTAGTGAGTTGTATAAACAGAACAGGAAGTCTACTATGATCAAAGTACTAATCAGAATACCACAAAAGGGGGAAGTGAGGAAGGGTTATGTTTGAGAGGATTATATATGTAAGGTAATGAAGAAAGACTGGTGGCAAAATATGTAGGGGGATAGGTTTGATAATGTGTGCAAAATATGCAATACTGGTTGGATTATGTGTAAGATATAGCAGTGCTACTGGTTTCAATGATGTGTGCAAAGTATGAAAGATTGGTTGATTGTGAGATAAGTGCAAAGAATGCAAGAGGGATGATAAACAAACTCTAATGGGGGGTATTAACTAAAAAAGGTACATGAATATCATGAGGAAACAACAATGACAATAGAAGGTTTATATATTGAATATTCTCTAATACAAGGTGAGGTTCTGTTCTGGCTGTGGGAAAAGGTAAGTGAAAATGTGGCTGTGTGTTGGCAAAGGTGTTTCTCATCCTGGTTTACCAATCTGGTTGTAAGGGGTAAGTCTGCTTTGGTCTGAGGCTGTGCTTTCTGTGTGTAACTTCTGTTCAATTTAATCAGTGCTCATTTTTATGTGTATGTAGTAGGTGTGTTTATGTGTGTTGCTACTTATGTATTTAATATGTAGTGTATGTATTGATAGTTGGTATGTGTTGTATGTACTGTGTATTTCTTTATGTGCTGGTATCTTGTGAACCATGGGGAAATTGAGGATGGTGTCAGCAAGTGAACTGGGGTGAATTGTGGTGTAGAATTTTATTCTGTAATAATATCCTATGTATTGTTGATCCTTGAGGTGGTTGTGGGTTGTGTGTGTTTTAATGTTGTAGAAATATTGGAGTTACCACACTACCCATAACCAGAAAGGGAAATCACCATTGGACCTACTCATAGAATGGATCACAACTTGTGATCAGTAAAAGCTATGGTCATGAAAAAATAAGACCAAATGTCAGCTCAGTTAAAAAGCTGTCGCGTTCTTGGCAGCTAATGGGATCAAAGATTCACGTTAGCAAAGTGTAGGAAAGCAAGTAAGTATATTTCAATTATTGAAGTTCTTTTGACAAGGCCTGATGATGATTTTCATGTAGATCCGTCTACTAGAGTCCTCTTATGAAAAGGCTGCTGACTGGGGGAATGAGGGAGTCAAAACAATTGAGGATTTGGCTGTGATGAGCTGGGATCCTAGTGGTGACTGGTGTGAATCATCCCATAAAATTAAAAATTTACTCATGAGCTCCCAAGATTCTCTCAAGTGTTTGACTTACTCAGGCCCCACATTTTTTCAGAAAACTAGCACATTGGACTATGGACTCTTTTAAGTTCAACTCGGCAAATGATGTCACTATTATCTTGAGATCAATCAAGTGATCATTTACCACCCTTGAGTAAATAAAGTCAGACCTTCAAGTTCCAATCAGCAGACAAAAGAATGAGCCACTGCATCCAATCATTAAGAAGAAAATCAATCTGACAGCACTGCCAAAACTAACTGCTCAGATGGGCCATTCCATGGCTCCCTTGAGCTGTGACTTTGCTCCACATTCCTCTTGAGCTATTGATCCTTGATTTTGCTGTCTGGGACCCTTGTGTGGTGGTCTTGGAGGGCTTGATATCTTTGTGCTGACACTGAATTGTATAATATGGAAGAGAGAAATGTTTTGATATGGCTTACCACAACACTCAGGAACCTAGAAAGTATGACTCAGTTAGAATGGTGGATCCATAAACACAAAGGTAGAAGGTGTAAGCACACCCATACAGGAGGCACACACTTCTGGCATAATTGGATGGCCTGAAATCATCACAGTTAAACTGGGATGAGCCCAACCAAGTTAAAATTGGTTGATATTAAACAATGAAATAGAATTCAAAGGGGGGTACATTGGATTTTTAATCAATTGGTTGATATCAACCAAGTTTAAATTGGTTTAGTGTATCCCAGTTTAACTGGGATTATCTCAGCCCAGGAAATTATGCTGGCAGTGGTTCAAGCTTTCTGAAAGCATGCATCAACTACTGGAAAAGGGAAGAGGAGGAAAGTATGGCTGGCAGAGCTAAATTTGGCTGCTGGAAAAGGCATCTAGCGGTTGGGGGGGGAGGGGGGGGTTTGTCAAGGGCCACGGGCGCCCAATTTGGCAAACAAAGAAGAGTAGGGACTTGGACAAAAATTGGAAGATATACAGGTCACAAGGGTGAGAAATGTAATGTGGGATAGCCGCCATTGGGCAGCTGGGACAAGCAACACTGAGGGACACTAGGGGAATCTGGGAAATGGAGCAGGGGCAAAGGCAACAGTGGGAGAGTGAGTCACAGGCAAGGCGGAGTGTGAAAGTGGAGAATGGAAGTTGTAGAAGGTGTGTACATAGCTTGTTGTGCTCAAGGAGGATCTAGCGGAGAGCAGAACAATGTGGGACTGGAAACTGGATGGCAGAGTACCATGGGACAGGATTTAAGGTTGGTGGAGGAAGTGGGGTGGGCAGGCTTGGAGAAGGGGGGGTACTTTTTATTATCCTATCATCATTCTCAATTATTATAATTATTATTGTTATTAGAGATTTAGAGATTATCAGACTATATTCTTATTTTGTAGAGTGTTACTGTAGGAGAGCTATCTGCAGTATATTAGAGGAACTTATCTTGAACCTGGAGAAAGAGGTATCCTAGTGCCTTTTCTTACCTTGGGTCATCCTTTATTTCCACACCGCCTATACTACCTGCTGTGCTGTTGTGTCAAAACAGAATTCTACCATATTTTTCTTGGATTTATCACTGCCAAATATGAAATTACAAATATTAAGCAAATCTCTGGAGACAGTAAATTTGGAGCAAAATCAAGGAAACAAGTTTGTATGAATTTCAATCAGATACATTCCTGCTAACTTATTATGATAGATTTCCAAGCTCAACAGTGTCAGGCTGAGACCCAAGTTTCAGAGCAAGATCAGGATTTTATCATCAAGATCAGAGGTCAGGATTGCAACCAATTCAACACACTAGCTGGTATTTGAATGGCCAAATTAGTACTGATCATGAAGGTAAATGAAGAACAATTGAAGATTACTTTTATTATTCTTAATTGCCAACATCATCATCATGAACAATTTCATAATTTAAGGCTCAAGAAAAAAAAGAAGGAAGGAATGCAATCTGGTAGGTACAGGTTTTCTAACAACAACAAAAACTTATGATATTAATTATTAACTGAATTAAAGAGATGCTTAAAGAAAAGTGCTTAAGAAATAGTGAATTAAAACAGTGAAAAAAGAAAAAGTGAAAACAAATGTGATAATAATGAGTCAAGGAATAACACAAGTCATTGGTGAAGGTAAATCAAGGGTGTATGAAGATTATGTGGTAGCTGAAAACATAGTTCTGGAGGTACATCAGATGCTATGAAGATTACAACTGTGGAGGATTAATATGTAACATGCTATATATATAAAGATCTTTTTTATGAGAATATGTAAATGTCTAAGGGTTCAGATAGTTGGAGTTAGAAGTACCACAAGAACTGATAAAATACCTTTAAAAGTACCAAATTTTTAACAAGTTTGATGATGGAACTGGTGTGGTGAATCTGGGGGCTGTGCTCAATAATTTTTGAATTTGTATCCTCTCAAATTCGAATTCCATTGTGGAAGATTTCAAGATGAAATTGTTTAAAAAATTTGGATCTACGTATAACAGCGTTTATTAATCAGAAAGGGAATACATTCTACTGATAATAATGTGAGTTAGGGTTTTGGAGCAATTTGATCTGCATATGTTTGCTTAAACCCAAAGAGATGTATGACAAAACCTTCACCATCAAGGTAGATATATTTTGTTTCCTAGTTCATAGGGTCTCTTCTGTTTGAGGAAAAATCTGTTTCCAAGGATGTTTGAGTTTTGGTGTTCGTATTGAATATCCAAGGGATTCTCATGAGATAGCGCGAAAGAAAAAAAAAGAAGAAAAAAAAAACGAGAAAGGAACGCCAGAACTTTTCTTAAACGATGTCGAGCGCTCAGGATAGTCGAAGTACTCAGTCTTCAAAGGGAAAGATGAAGTCAGACCAAGAAGAACCTCGAGTCGAAACCGAAACCGAAGCTGACCCCAAAACCAACACCAAAACCGAGTCAGATGAGAAGAGTCAAGGACGACCACCCGTCTGTATAATTTGTATAGGAATGGCAGGTAGTGGAAAGACGACGTTTGTTCAAGTTGAGTTGTTTATACCTATTCTCAATAATATCTAACCAATTTTTTTTTATTCATCTTATGTTTCTTCAGAGGTTAAACTCTTACCTCCATTCGATCAAGAAACCCCCGTATATCTTGAACCTTGATCCAGCGGTTAGTAGTTTACCGTTTCAAGCGAATATCGATATTCGAGATACGGTGAATTATAAACAAGTTATGAAACAGTTTAGTCTACCTCTTCTTCTTTTTTCATTTTTTTTTTTCATCTCTCACACAGACCCCCAAACAAACAAAGTGAAGGTATGAATTAATAACCACTCTTTTTTTTTTTTTTTTTTTTTT
>LUKR01001032.1:0-14976 GCA_019395275.1 Puccinia brachypodii
GTAAAAAAAAAAAAAAAAAAAGTCAAAATAATAATAATAATGTCAGTTTTAAATTCATGAATAAAAATACAATTCATGAATAAATAAGAGTTATATGTAAAAAAGAAAAAAGAAAATGGATGAGAAAATGTAAGGAAGAAAAAAAAGAAGAAAAGAAAAAGACTGATGATTAAGAATACGTGAGTTTATATCAAGTAGATTAAGGCCAGATGAGAATGAATAAATACTAGAGAAAGAGAAAGAAAGAAAAAAGTAGTAGTAGTAATACTCCAAAAAAAAGAAGAAAAAAAGGAATTGATAAGTGAGAAATGGTTGAGATAAGTAATACTTGAAGAATAAGAAACCGGAGCGGGGAAAAGAAAAAAAAAGCGGAAAAGAATGAAACTATAAGATATGTCTGTTAACTTATATATAACTATGCAGAAAAGAGAAACGAAAGAGGGTCCAATTGAACGAAAGAATCAGATCAACATCCCACGTCCACCGACCTCAAAGATCACTCAACGAACCACTCAATAGACACCGACCAGCAAATAAAAAAAAGTGCAGAAGAAGAAAATTTAAGGAGGAGGATGGTCTGTCGAATACTGATGATTCGAAGCGGGAGAAGTTGGAGCAGAAAAACCCGGGGACGAAAGATTACTACAAATACTATGACTCGCTTCCGAGCTTGTATGAGTACTACTTAAAGTATGGTGAATGTTGTTCATGTTGTGGGATTGGTGATGGCTATTAGCAAGGTTCATTAGTTCAGATTCGCCGTGATAAGAAAACCTGTTTAAAGTGACGGAAGAGTGGGAGAGATAAAATCAGTTGATCAGTTGTTGTTGTTGTTTTTCCAATCGCCAGAGAAAAGGTAAATAACAAAAAAAAAGGGAAATACGAATAATCAAACATATATAAGAGGAGAAAATGACTAGAAAAAAAGGGAATGGTAAAAGGGAGAGAGAGAGAAGGAGGAGAAAAAGGAGGGAAGAAACGAATCAAGAGACGAACCCAAGGAACTGATCCTGATCATGTCCACCATCAACACCCTTACTGATTCCATGACCAGCACTATTATTATGAAAAGAAGAAGAAGAAGCCGTAGGAATAGGCGTCGGGAGCGAAGTATGAATAGCCGCTGGGACAGCAGCAGCAGTAGCAGTAGCTATAGCGGTTCCAGGGTTCGAAGATGAGAGCACCTTATGCTTCTCTTTCTCTTTCTCCTTTTCTGAAGAAGAAGAATGAGCAAGTTGTTGCTGTTGTTGTTGCGGTTGTTGAGAAGAAGATCGAGAATGGGCAGTAGTTTTCTTTTGATGGAGAAGAGAAAGTGCGATATTACCAATCGGCTGTTGAACGCAAGCGGAAGCTTTCTTAACCCAATCGTCCGACCGATCATTTTCATCGAACCCATCAATCCCAACCTGTCGTTCTTTCTCTGCACTGATCGAAGCAGCTAGTAAGATTCGATCTTTAATGGTTGTAGGTAAATGATCAGCGATATCTAGTTGCGTGAATTCCGAGTCGAAGTTGGACACCGATTCATCAGACTCGATGTGTGGTTTGAAGATCGGTACAAGTTCTCTCCTACTCAATTTCACGAAATTTATAGATTTAAAAAACGCGTGTGATTTGAGATCTTCTGTATCGTTTTGAGAACCTAATCTATGTTTAGGATTCCGATTCAAGAGCTATCCAATACCAAAATCAGTTTATTTTCCTCTGGACTGAATAAAGAGAGAAAGGAAGACGTACACCTTTGACAAACTGTTTTCCATCATCACCAATAACGCCTCTGGGGAACTTGATTTTACCAAAGCAAATATTCTTATACATCTGTTGATTGTCTTCAGCATAGAAAGGGGACCAGCCGCAGCACATTTCAAACAGAAGAACCCCGAGGGACCAGAAGTCGACCAACTTGGAGTACCCGTGGTCGTCCAGTAAAACTTCTGGGGCCAAGTACTCCGTCGTCCCACAAAACGTGGTCGTCAGTTCGTCTGGATTTAAATTAGGCTTAGAGAGCCCAAAGTCGCATAATACTATGTGCCCGACAGCGTCTAAGAGGATGTTCTCCGGCTTCAAATCTCGGTACACTATGTTGTATTGGTGTAAATGCTCTAATGCTAACACGATCTCGGCCGTATAAAATCGCGCTCGTTCTTCTGTAAACCTTCCCTCTTTCTGTAAATGATGGAATAATTCCTATCCAAAAAAAAAGGAGTCAATTTTGATTCAAAAAAAAGAGTGAGAGAATGGGGATGGGAAACTTACTCCTCCAGATTTGTAATCCATTACTAAAAACAATTCGCCAGGTGATTGGAACGAGAACTTAAGCCCAAGGAGAAAAGGACAACCGGAAGACTGCTGGAGGATATTACGTTCGCCGATAGTATGTTGAACTTCCTTCTTATCGATAACCTCTTTCTTCGAGAGGACTTTCATGGCATAGATCCTCCTGGTATCTTTTTTCCTGACCTGGAATACCCTCCCAAAAGTCCCCTTTCCGATCATTTTCAGGAACTCAAAGTCGGCTACATCTAGTGATTTCTTGCTCGTCTTTGGACGGTCTTTGTAGCGTAGTTGGATCCTGATCGATCCTATATCTCCCTCGTTCTCAGATTCAGTCGTCGGTTTCTTGGTCAATCTAGTTTATCCAAAAAAAAAAAAACATCAGTTATTCTTTCTCTTTCTGAAAAAAAAAAAATCAAGGAAGTATACTCAACGGGTACCATTGATCGACCCATTCGTTATTGGCATTCCTAAGCCTCTCGAAATCCAACGTAATTTCAGTTTCGCCAAGGAGTAATTCGACCCCTTCAATCCCTGGAATGAGGGCCGAATCAACTGGTTGTTGCTGTTGAGTATCGCCTAATGAGCGGTCGTAGATGGATAGGTAGAGTGAGTGGTGGGTGTTATAGGTAGGTTGGTGGTGTGTTACATCACTACAAAAAATAAAATAAAAATTCAGTTTCCCATATTGGAAAAGAAAAAAAAACATCTCTCTCTAGTTTAAATGAATAAGGACGTACAAATCCACTTCCTGTTTCCAAACTGGGTTTTGACCACTGAGACAGAACAAGCCATTATTGTCACGACTCTTGACAGGAGATTTCGGTGGGTTAGAGGACGGTAAGGATCTATCAGTAGTACTAGTGGGGATAGATTTATTGAGGGGTACCCCTCTGGCTTCGTCTTCTTCTTCGCTGATCGGTTCTCTGGAAGCGAATTCGTTATTATCGAATTGAGCGAACACATACGGTCTAGAGTTCGAGGCAGCGAATCTGAGCGAGCGAGCCTGTATGATCTTGACGGAGAGTAGTCCGAGTGGGGGTAAGCTGAGTAGAGGCTGTGCCTTCTTCTCTGAGCGAGGGATAGGCTGGTTGGTGAAGTTGAAGCTGCTGCTAGTGGATGGTTGCTTTACGAGTGCCTTGAGTGAGTTGGCAGCGGTGGTCGGAGTGCTGAAGTAGTTGGTATTCTGGTGCTGGTGCTGTGGCATGGGTGTCTTGGGCTCGCCAGTGCTATCGAATGGGTTGGTCTCGGTTGAAGTGCCTGACTGTGCTGATGCCTTGGGCGTGAGTTGCTCGGTTGGTCCTCTGCCCCAGACATGAAGCAGTGAGTTGGACATTTTCGTGGTGGTTGAGGCTGGGATCTGGGCGGAGGATCTTCTTCCCCTGGCCACCGTGCTGGAGCTTTTTATACTGCTTGCACAAGCAATATCACATAGGAAAACTTGATCACATCAATCATCAATCACATAGACTCAAACCTATGGCACATGAATCAAACAAACAATACTGTGTATTATGGATCTCTTGAACTGATCACTGAGTATAATTATCCCATGTAATCTCAGGAATCCCCATTGATCCATCTGAACTTACTACGAAAAAAAATGAAACTCATGGAAAATTCAAAGCAAGCTCAATCATGAACCCCACTATTATTAGATTCATCCACAATAATTATTATCATTATAATTATAAAAAAAAAATTACAGGTACAATTATTTGGGAAGTTCAGATCATCCCCTCGGCCATTTAGAGCAGTTCGAGAACATAAGCGTTATTCGAGAATCAGTAGTCCTGAAGATTCAGTCCACAAATTCAGGGTGTCCAGTAGTTGAAGGGGCTAATCTTGTTTGATCAAAATCAGACAAGAGTTTTTGAAGAAGGATGTTTTCATGATTGAAGAGAAAGATGTGATCTGACTTTGATAGCAGTGACCTAGCCAGCCCCTCAGCAAGTTCAGGAACCCCAGGAATGTTACTACGGATTAAATGGAAGAGGAAAGCTATTGATACCAATCTACTCTCAGAAGAGTAATCTCGCGCCGTGGCATTAGAAAAGATTGTTTTGATCCTCTTGGAATGGTAAACGAGCCCTCGATAATTCTCGTTTTCAAATGCCTTTCGGAGTGGCTCTAGCGTCTGTTCGGTTAATAACATTTTCGCGAGCACCCGCCATGAACCTAAATGGTCAAAAAATAATAATACCAAAACAGAATTTAGTTGCACTTGTACTTGGAAGCAACGAAAGTCATGGATGACTTACTCAATTCTTCACTAAGACCCTGTGATGGGGAAAATAGCTCTGGGTGATTTTCAATATGTTGAGAGCTGGGTTAGCTCACATTCTGACACGATTTCGCGATTGAATAACGCTCGCACCTTGGTGCCACGCCCTGATCAGACGTATGCGTTCATGTCTCTGAATCAAGTTCACGGTTTGATCCACGGGGCCCAGAATCAGTGTGGATAACGCAGGATCCTGAGAGTGTCTCAAGTGAAGAGTATAGAAGCGATAAAAAATTATAGATGAAGGCTCGAAAAGAAGTCGTTGGGTGGAAATCGCTTCGGTGAGTGCTTCGACCCATCCACTCAGCTCTTCCTTGGACGTTGAGGGCTTTTCTAAGAGATAGCTGACAGCTTCGTGAACAAGCTGGACCTTCTGATTTTTATGAGCAAGCTCAAACCCGCTCTTGAATGATTGAATTGGTTTCAGATCTAAATATGTCCAAATGGTAGGGAAATTCATCACGCTGAGTGTTAGCACTCTCAGTGGCAGCGGAAAACTTGATATGGAATGCCACGCGTTAACCGAAGCATCCAGGGCAGATTGGTTGCTTAAAACTCGAGATGGGAAAGGTCACCTAAGGGCGGAGATGCAGATACGTCATAACAACTCGACCAACCCCAAATGCGCCTTCGGTCTTTTTTGGAAGCAGTTGACGAGCTGGCTCGATTCATTTCGTTAGCTGTCTTGCTATATTTGATTTCATGCGGAGACCAATATGGGGGCTTCAATGGCGGTACAGCTTCCTCGGTGACATGAATGATGATCTGACCAATCGAAGCCAAAAGTAAGATGCAATTGAGAAGCCACATCCTGATCTTGCGAAATTTCAAGTGGATGAAGAGGGGAATCTTTGGAGTTGCGCTGTGAAAATCTGCCCAGACCCCATCAACTGGGGCAGCAGGAAGAGAACCGTACAGTCAGCTTGCTGGACGAACTATTTGGACTTCGCTTCAAAGTAATTTTGACTCACGCTATCGTAGTCATCCCAGTTCGCATCGACCCCCGATGAGATGAAGGGCGGACGAGCAGGCGGCAGTGTGTGACGGGGATCCTCTGTATGTATCTTGAGGGGCAGTCTGACTGAAACAATGTTGTGCCAGCAGCCTGTTCGACTATCGGGTCAATTATATCTTTCTCACTGGTCCATACATATTTGTCTATCTGCATCGGGTATACTAGGCTGTACGAAAGGTGTGGAGACAAATCGGCAGGGTCAGGCAAAAGTAAAGCCAGCCCATCCTCTCATGACACGCGAAGTTGGGATTGGACCCCGTTGCCCCAGAGGGATTTTGGAGTTTAACATCGTGATTACAGGCTTGAATGATGGCAGATGCACAACCACGTCAGACGCCAAAACTATACAACATGGTTTCTAAAAAGCTTACTCCAAGCAATCTGCAGCGGTTTTTGGTTGGGATCAGTCCAAAAGTTGCATCGACGAGCACCGGCTGCCGGGGGGCCAGTCAGTCTTGGACCCTGCTTTTCCACCCTTCGAGCGAGCCGAACAAAGCTTTTCGGCAAGACACGCCCAGGGGGCAACTGGTTTAACTACAAGGTGATTCTCGATTTGTCGACGACAGACTCCCCGTTGGTATGTCTGCCATCCAGCCGGAAGCTCTCAAAGCCTCTCAAGGCTATGCATTGGAGCCCGGCGCAAAACAGCCCGCTTGTGCATGACTGCCTGTGGAGGCAGGAGAACTGACAGTGCGGATTCTGTGGCATGTATATCTCCACCTCACAGGTAGGCTTAAACTGGCCACGTCAAGCGGGGTGTTTAGCATTTACTGCAGCGAACGAGAGCAGGACATGTTTGGGTAGGCGCAAAAAACTCGATGAAGGAGCCCAAGCTACACCGGGATCATCACTCCAGCTGGGTTGTGACTTGAACATGAAAGCGGGACCAACTGTATGTTAGGTCCCCGCCCCCACCGGCGGCGGTGGGGGAAGTTGTAGCCGGGCGCGAAGTGCCCCCCCTCACCTTACGCATCCGGTCGAGAGGCTACCAAAAGCAAGACAGTGTGAGCTTTCTAGTCGAATAGTATGTATGAACTCATCTTGGGCTCCAAAGATCTACAAATGCTTGCAAGTACGGGAGGGTCATTAAAGCACTTCCGAGCTGGACAATTCACACAGGTGTCGAGATGAAAAGAAAAAGAAAAAAAAATTACAAGTCGGTATGGTGATTGTAACGTTCGTCGAGGTCTGTAGTTGAAAGTTCAAGAGTTACTTTCTTGATAAAGCCCGACAAATTGGTGTCGACCCGGCTGTTGGGTTGGCCTTTCAACATATTGGATCGCTTAATAGCAACACGGCTGGAGTCCGGGGCTAGCCTTATAACTGATGGCTTGATGAAGTGCATCTTTGATACAAATACTTCCAACATTGAATCCACGCTAGCATCCTCCGCTCCAAGAAGCTTGAATCGTTCAGCCCACACCCTTTCGCGCTCAACGTCTCATCTCCTACTAATTGGGTTCACGTAGAACTCTGACTGTTCGATAGGCAATCATGTTTCTCATCAAAGTAACCATACTGGTGATAATTTCATTGGTGGCTTCGTTGCGGTCTGAAGATACTTCAACTGCAACCTTTTCTACCCCGGGCAGGTCCCTTACAGAAGGTAGGTCCCCTATCCCTGGCCGGAAGAAGTAGATCAAGTCCATCGGATCCAGGAATCTAATGATATGTATGATCCTAGATTCCATGCAGGTTTCTTCGCTATCTCAATCCCTACAAACCCGAGAGACTAGAACGACTTCAACAGCTGAATCAATCAATCTCGACCCAAACAAGGCCCAGCCTGCTACACCGGCTTCAGATAAGATCAGAAATCATCCTACGAGTTTCGAAGATGAGAAATCTGGTACAATCGATTTATACAAACGCATGCTTCAAAAAACCCGACATATTCGTCTAGAGAACCGCAGGTTAAGGAGGAGGTCCCCTCAGAAAAATAAACCGAATGGAAATAAGGGCGGTGGGAATTGCCTGAAGGAAGAATCAATCCAAAAAGGAGCTTTCACCGATGGGAAGCCAAAGGATGGACAAGCACCTTCGTTGACTAGCAACAACAACTTTGTTAGATACTGTTTTTCAGCTTTCCACATCCATAACGGGTTATATTTTTTCTGATTCAAGTGATCCTTTGTGCCCCAGATCAATTTTTGTTCTACGTCGTTTGGCAAAGTTGGTGGGGCCGTCATCATGAATGGTATACAACAACCCGAAAAACCAGGTTGTAACGGTGTGGTGATGGGAATGGTAAGGTTTCCTTCAGAATTATGAATTTCTATGAAAAGGCTTTGGTGCTTGATGTAGATACCTTTGAATCACACTTTCTTAGGTCCCGGACAAAAATCATATGCCTTCTTGCAAGTTTATCTCACCCAAGAACCTCGAGACAATCGCAGCGAATGAGACTTTGAAGATCAGTCTCAAAGTTCGAAACATAGTCTTGGGGGTGTTTACTAATCCGAAAAACACGTAGGAAAGATTTCACCCGCATGGATTCCTACCACTTCAAACATTTCCATTTATACCAGTTGATCGTGATCCTTTTGTTTATCCCTCAGGTACCTCCAAGGACCTGTTCAGCTTGACCCTGAGACCAAGAGTGTGTTTGGTCATACTCACATCGTGGTACAGCCAATAGACTCACTCGATTCAACGGACATTCCCGACCCATCCTTATTCATTTTCTTCAAAGGTAAGCTTCCTATCAATCAAAATTTTGGAACTCATGTTAAATTGGCTTGAATTCAAATAGGTATCGATAATGCGGCTAAGGACGACGTAGTTTCAGTCACAATCAACGTGAGTTCTCAACTTTCTGAGTCTTTGCTTTGCTGGCCTTCAAGTTTCAGGTAGAATGAGAAGCTTATGTTTTCCTACGTTTTCTTCATTCCACAACAGGAGGGACTCCCTCCAGGAACGTACAGGTCAGCAAGAAACATTGAGATTTTGAGTTAGCTTTCCTTATCTTACCACTAACGTATTCACATTGAGCAGGGTCTCGACGATTACCACTGCTGGAAATCATCAACCGATTTCGTCCCCTATAGCCCAAAGGTCCATTTTTGATGATAGTACGTCCTTACTACCGAGTTTCATTTTCTCTCGTCCCTAAGAAGTACATTTGCCAACCACTCTAATTTCATTTTTTTTTTCAAGTAATCTATATAACCGCCAAAAAAGGGGAGGAAAAGAAGGTATAAAAGAAGGATGGAGATAATGGTGGAAAGAATGCTAAAATATAAAAAAAAACAAAAGATGATGCTGGATAGTTCAACCATGGGTTCTCAACTTCTACATCCAATTCTTCCTCTCATGTTTGCTTTGAGGGATTTTATTTTTACCCCAAATTTCCAATCGTTAACCGATTTTACATTTTCAAATCCAGAGGATTTTTTTTGTAGTTTCTTTCTTACTTTCTTTCGTTTTCAATTTTCTAAATATTCATCACTTTATTCTAGTATTACGGTACACTTGAATTTTTCCCAGTCAGAAAACGTGAAACCACCCGAGCATTTTTGGCATGTTAATTCGCAAGATAGACTTCTCTTGGTTTGTTATAATACAATCTTAGGTTAACTACCCTAGTTCTGTCCCTCAAGCCAAACCCCTATAATTTCTCACCACTGATGGACAACTCATGCCTATTTGCAAGAACTTGGGACAAAGGTTATCCTCACCTTTTCCAATCGCTCAAAAATCTTAACCTTGTAATTTGAACCTTTAAAAATTTGACTCATCTCTGCGGTTGGGGAGCTTGTTCAAGTGTCCATCTGGCAATTCGGTGAGAACTTCTTATCGGTCTTGAAATCAGAATCCAGTTCTTCTAAGTCTAAATTCCAAAAAAAACACACACACAATGATTTTGAAATGAGAAATAGAAAGTCCAAATTATGATTAGCTTTCTAAATTGACATCAAGTATTCCGGTATTACTCAAAAAAAAATGGTATTGATGAACGAAATCACTTTATTTCTTTTGTACAGTGGCTCATAGACAGGTAAAATTGACATATTATTTTGGATTCCAGCATCAAAGCCCACTCACCCAAACTCACAAGAGTTGGTCAAATGATAAAATATTGGTTCCAAAAAATGATCCTCAAGAAATTTAAAATCAAAAAAACAAAGTTGAAAAATTTGTGAAAAATAAAAAAATAAGACTGTTTTTTTTAAGAGCTTCAATATCCACTGGTGGCAGGTGGGCATATACAGAAATCAAAGATGAAAACCTTCAAAGAATTGTTAGAAATTAAAATCATCAGAAAAAATTACCAGGTGCTTAACAGGTGTGAAGTAGGCCATTTACCACCCCACATTGTAGTCAGCCACTGAAATTTTCAATTTTTGTCATCAGTCTGTCCACCCACCAACCTCAACTTTTTTTTGGGTTTAGTTTTTTCATTTTTTTTTCATTCTTTCTGTATCCTATTCCTTGATTTCTGTATATTCCTGTCCCTCAGAAATAGACATTGAAACTTTCAAGAAAAAACCCAGTTTTTTTTTCTCTTTTTTTTTCACAAATTTTCCAACTTTGTTTTTTGGTTTTGAATTTCTTGATAATCATTCTTTGGAACCTATATTTTAACATTTGAGCAAGTCTTGTGAGTTTTGGTGAGTGGGCTGAGATACTGGAATCCAAAATAACATGTCAATTTTACCTGTCTACCCACTATACTACAACAATTCCAGTGACATGGAAAATTATCATCATGCTCACTTTTATTTATGTCATGAATGCATGCCAATGTGAACTTTGAATGAAATCTTGTGTCAGGAATTTGGATTTAAGTGAAAGGAATGTTTGACACCGTACAGTTCCTTGCCCCCTTATCTTGAGTTGGATTGAAATAGCTTATTTCTCTTCAAACTCACAGAATCTGAGGTGGTTGATCAAAATTTCTACTGCTTTCAAAAAAAATTCAACAAAATTCTCCAAAATTTTGGATTTCCCAACATGCACAGTAAACTGGAGGGCCTTTGTGTGGTGAATTGGACACACATCTTGACAACAATATTTTTTTGTTGTATGTAGCTTGTTCATGTGGGACGCAACTATTTTTTACAGTGGCACATTTTTGCTCCAAGTATTGACATGGCGGTGTAGAAAAATTCAATCAAAGTTGAATTCCTGGCACGTGGGTTTGCCAAGTTCGATGCCAATGGTTGTGCAAGAAGTAATCTAAAACCGTGCGGTCAAAAGAAACTTGCCAAATAAAACCCCATGGTACGTTTGACCCATGTTCATTGGGAGTAGGGCAGCCAGGTAAGAAGTAAGTATGTAGTCAACCAAGTAAATTTTATTATTTAGTTTTAGTCGCGTCATGGCCAAAAACACCGATTCGCAAAAAAAAAAAAAGTTTGGACTGATTTGTTAACCAATAAAAATCTATTTTCCTAAAAAAGTTTTTCTATGTATCCCACAGAAAAAAACCTTGACAAGTCACAAAATGCAAGACACGACAGGTGGTCTTTTGTTTTAGATGGCCAAAAGTAAGTCAAGATACCATGTTCACCACTACACATATTTCTATGAATGACCACTAAAGAAAAGGAAAAAGAAAAGGAGAAGGAAAATCACAACTGCTTATAATGGAGAGATACAAGAGATTCAAGAAAAGGAGTTCATTCCAAGCGACGTTCGGTATTCTTTCGTCTGATTTCAGAACCATCAATCATAAAGAAAAAAAAAGCAGGAAGGTGTGGTCAGTGTTTGCCACTAAAAATGGGGGACATAATCAGAACTTTCGGGGTTTTCTACGCACCCGTTGACCCAGTCCGCTTCGTTTAATGTCATTTCAGGCGACCCGAATAAGATATTATCAACAGCTATAAAAAAGCAACCAGAATTGGAAACCAAATCATTTTACTTCAGTAAAGTTCCAGTTCCTCCTTTTCCTACAAAAAGGGGGGGTAGAAAAGAGGGTATGGACGAACCTTCAACTCCAATCATACTACAGATATAGGACAGTCCAACATAAAATCGGGCGATTGTTCATCAGTTATGTGTGCAAAACAAAATATTAAGCGGTGAAAAAGTTCCAAAAGAGAATGGAACTCACCAAGAATGGTCTTGATTAGCGACCTTCAGGCAATGAGGACGAGGACGCCGAAACAAAGACAGAGAGAAGGGATATGATTAGTATCCCGCAACTTTTCGGTTTTTTGTTGTTGTCATATGAGACAAGGGGCCGGAGCTAGATCGACTGGGGGGGTCATCCGCCACGAACCGGATCAGAAGATTGAACACATACCTCATATCGATAAGATCCGAACCTTCCACGTGACCAGATCGCATACTTCTCTTTCAGAGCGGGCAACAAGACATTCAATTGCTAGTACCAAAATTCATCCCAATTAAATCAAGTGGGATTGAGGTAAATATATATATCTATCTATGAGTTGGATGATAACCAAAGAAAAAGAAATTACTGACACTCTCTCGTTCGAGACTAGGAGTAGGATATCCATGATCGAATTTGCGGTGGTAAATCGATACGATCTCTGAGTTCGGCTCAACCATTTGGGTGTTGATCAAGCCTTTCAATGAGTCGATGATGATGTTGGGCTCATCTACTGACCTCATCTTTGATTGACAGATCTCCAACATCAATGACCAATCTGATATCAGACCCCAAAAAAACCCACACAGTGGAATTAGATTTTCAAATATGGGCTTCGGGCACAGATATCTATGAAAAAATAAGACAAGTCTTACATGGCCCTTCCTTCTCGGATTTCAAGTCAACTTGGTCATTCAACGAAGGATCAGCGGTTTGTAGGGTCTTGAGCTTGGCTTGTTTTTGAGGACAGTTATTGGGCGAATAGTTCGAGAAGACCGTCACTCGATAAAATGGACAATCGTCTTCTGGGAAGTATAACCAACAACTACCTTTCATGGCTCCCTTTGTTTCAACGTCTTCGTCAGTCTCATTCACACTTCCAGGAAATCATGTCTGAATTAAACGAAAATTCATGAAATAAAAACTGACCGTTGGGAGACCCCGGATTCCGAATCCGACGACATGGGTTGTAGAGTATACGAGTCCATCGGCGACGGCTTTGAGCGAAGTTGGAGCAGGGGCAGTTTTCTCCTGTTCGATGAGGCCACAGAAGACGTCCAAAGGGACCGAGCTGATCATTTTCTTGTAGGAGACTTTGGATCCGTCATCGAAGCAAGCGACTCGTTGAAGCCCATCGACGGAGACGAGCCGACGGCCGAACCGGAACCGGTCTTGTGGGATACATCGGCTCACTGCTTTCCAGATCTCCCCCGTACCTCCATGCGCCGGGAACTTGAACGTCGCATTCGGACCCCAATTCCCTGCTTCTTTCTTGTATAGCGTGTTCTTTACTACTAGCTTTAACGATGGCGCTGCTACCCGTTCTCCTAACCATTCACATTGCATCTGTGGAGAACAACATCGCAGGTTTAGAATAACCGATCGGGCTTTGGCTTTTTTGGGAATACTCTCTTACCTTCGTTGTTGGAACTCCCCAAACTTTGAAGTTGTAGGGTCGCATAAATAAATCAGCCAATCCAACACCTAACATACAACACACAGACATAAGAAATCACGCCAATCAACAATCAGTCATTCATCCAGCAGACAATGATAAGGACATATTTATTTACCCATCATTCGTACAATCCATTCGTCGAAGTTTTTAGGTTTTCCGACTGTTCTCGATCGTTCCTCTGCAGCATCTATGAGTCCATCGATACAGCTAACTTGATATTCGATCGGCAATTGACTAATATTATTCTTTAAACAATAAAGAAATAAATTAATCACTTGACACATTAGCAACAAAATGGGGTGAAAAAAAAAAAGCCGAACTTGGTAAGGATAGGCAACCCATGAGTTTTTGCTTCGAACATATGAGATCCGTTGGTGCGTCAACCAGTCGGATTCACTCGGTAAAGCTTCGTGAATCATATCATCAAAATACTGATAATGAGAGAAAATCACGTGTCTTTGTAAAACAAATAAACATGAGTTATGGGGACACAAGGTTGTCAAATCTCAATTTCGCTCACCCTCCTACATCGAATAAAAATCCCTCAGAAGTCACGTCGGTCGATGCTAATCCACCCGCCTCTGATTGCTCATCAACGACCAAATACGAATCGTTTTTCTGTTTCCGATCAGAAGGAGATACGTGATGAGTACCAATAGAATGATTCTTCGGGGGTTCTTTTGTATCGCTCACCAATTGATGTAATCTACGCGCGGCACCTAGTCCACTGAGCAATCGATGATAGGGTAGTGTCAGTCTGGTAGTACAGCTCAATAGCAAACGAGTAGACTGACGTTGGACCAGCACCGATGATAAGCACGTCGACCTGCTGAGGAAGGGCAGAGTTTGAGGCCATACTTGATTGTGGTGGTTTTGGGAAAAGGGGAAGGGGGAAGGGTGGAGTGGAGTGGTGAAGCGAGGAATGGGCTTATCTACTGTTCTGGCTGGATGACGTCACTGCTGCCGGCTCGGCCCCCTGGCTTGGCCGGCGACGAGACTGCCGGTGTCAAGCCAACTGTCAACACTGCTTCTCCCCCTGTCCATCTACTGAATCGCGCGCTGTTTGAGTGGCCTGGTTACTCATTGATTCTCATCACAAGTTCTGCTAATGAAACATAATCTCCAGTCTCTTCGAGATTGCTTCTCACATCCGTAAAAGAAAAAGAGGGCTCATTACTGGCTGTAGTAAGAGTACGGGTACAGGAAACCTGTACATGAGAATGTTGCAGGAATCTCCCTAAGTTAAAGAGCAGAGTAAGAATATCTACACTTTGCCCATGGTTGATCAAAGTCCTCATCATTGAGAAGTGTAGATTTTTTAACCCAGAGACAAGTGAAAGCTCAACCAACACAAGCTTCAATATTGAAGACAATCTTGGCTAGTACCTTTGGTGAAATACCATGATGATTGATGACAATAACAAGGAAACTGGCCCTCTTCATCTTTCAGGATTTTCTAGAGAGAGATTGAAATGCTGATGGGGTTACAGATGGCAAGCAAGTCAGATTTGTCTTCTATACACCCAGGTTCCCCTCCTCTTCAGGGTACTATGTTACCTGTGTACTGGAGAACCAGAGGTCAAGCTGGGTGTGTCATGGACTGCCAAAGATCCTGGTGTTTTCATGTTTCCCTTTTTGTGGTTGAACTGCTGGAGTTCTTCAACTGAGTTATAAACTTCAAACAGCCAGACTGCTTTGAGGCAGTGCTTTCAAATGCTTGGGAAATAGATCAACATATTTGAATATTATTATGTGCTGTGTGGGATTTCTCCCAGTATGGTGAGTCTATTTGTCAGAGTGTGGTCACTTACTGTAGCTGTACAGTAGAGATTAGCATGCTGATGAATGATCTAAGGTGAGTGGTGACGTGAATATTCCTGTAAAAG
>LUKR01001033.1:1382-14953 GCA_019395275.1 Puccinia brachypodii
AAAAAAAGATACCAAAAGCAATCAGGTTAGTTGTCATTCACCAGCATTCCTAACAAACTAGACAACTCTCCTTAACCAAAAGGCTACAAAACTGGATGACAGACCAGTCTCACTAGGGAATTTGTAGTATCACATCAATCCTCAAACTATGACAGTACTTCTTGATAATGCTGTGGTTCAAGACAAGTAGCCAGATAAGGAAGGAACATGACTTTCCCTCTTTCCTGTGGCTATCTCCAAACTTGTCAATGACCCACCCCCACATTCTCAAGCCATCTGAGTCCAAAGAGGCATCCTGGCTACCAGTACTAGGGGTTAGCTCTACATGATCACTGCCAGTATGAGCAGGGAAAAAACCCATTACTCACCAACTGTGAGAAAAAACTCCTGGGGATAGTTGGGAAGATCTTTGGATGAAACTATCATCCAACCTCTGGTGGTTTTTATCTGGTGTTGATAAATTTGCATGCACAATTGTTTACTTAAATCTTAATAGTGGGTATCAAATATCCCAAATCCATAATTAGAAACCAGTCAATTATCTAAGAATAAAATCCTTCATCAGTGGGTGCTAAAGCATAACAGGTGAATAACTAATAGGTTTTGAAAATGGCAAATTTTTGAAAACCAGTCAATTACATAATGGTGGATTTGGTCATATTTGATACCCCCTAAATTAAACTAAAATTTTGGAAGTACACTCTGTCAGCCTACATAAAAAAACCCAAATCAACCCTACCAAAATTACAACTTGAATATATATTTTAGGAGGTATCAAATATGAGAAATCTGAAAACTTCAAACCTCATTTACACTTGAAATAATCCACAATTTTTAAATCTGTGTTTATATTGTTTTGGAAGGTATGGAAGTGCTTCTTTTGAAAATGTTTTCATCATCAATAATGGGGTGATTGAGGAGATAATGATGTTTTAAGATTTTAGATTTCACATAATTGATACCCCCTATTGGAGGACTTCCCATCGTCTAAATTTGTTAATTTAGACCACCGGGCTAAACTCTGTTTGCTGGTGAAAATCATTGGACCTTGAGATTTCACCAGCTAACAAAGTTTAGCCGGGCTGTCTAAATCAAGACATCTGAGCAATGGGAAGTCCTCCATTATCATGCAATACTTTTTATAAATGTGATTTTTTAAAACAATTAATTGGTCTTTCCCAAAATTAAAAAAAGAAAGAACCAAAGGTTTGCACACAAGACTATCTTGTAATGCTCATATGCTTGTGTTGAAAACAAAAAAGGGGGAGAAAAACAGTATAATTATTTTATTTTATTTTATATTTTTGTTTTAATGGTATTTATGTGTCCATTTATAATTTATAGCTATGAGTGATCATGGAACTCATAAGGAAAAACCAAAGAAAATGAAAATGATGATGATGATGATGATGGGCAATCATATACACAACAAAGACGACAACAATGACAAAAAAAAAAAAAGATGAGCAGACAAGAAAAAATGAAATAAAATTGATGATGATGAGAAAAGTCAAGTAAAAGTCAATATGTTTTTGATTGTGGTTGCGGTTTTGGGAACTAGCAAAGAGTACTTGATCATGTGGATAAAAGAAAGTAAAAAATGTGAAAAAGAAGAAAAGAAGAAAGAAAAAAACTTTATGTCTTTGTTTCGAGACAAAGCTTGACTAGAGATGAAAAATGGGATGGAAGATTAAAAAACTGATAATGATGAAGAAAATAAAGAGGATGATGATGATGAAGAAACAATAATCTATGATTCTATAAATGCATAGATCTATATTCTATATATAAGTGTGTATAAATAAATATCGCAAGAGAAGTGATGTATGATTGATGCTTAAAGATCACGGATAGTAGACTTATAATGAAAAACTTCTTTTTTCATATATGTGACGAGAAGAGATAGAGAGAGATAGTATGTCAAATGCAAGTATGCATGTATTTATTCATGAATGACGAAACGATGTCAGATGTTGTGGTTGGTAAGAATTGATTGATCGATGGAGATACGTAGAGTCAAAAAAAAACGAATGACGCGATAATAATATAAAGACAAAGCAAAAAGTAGCGAAAAATGAGGATGATATCGAGACCCCAAAATAACGATGCAGAGGAAGGAGGTAAAGAGAACGAGAGATAGGGGAAAAAAGATCATTTATGACGACTACCGAATCGGATACCTAGGATAGACCTACGATCGGAGTTGGGAGCTGGGTTATTGACTGTAAGATTAGTGTTGTTGATGTGAGGATTACTACTACTGCTATTATTATTATTATGATTATGAAAACTACCACGACTTGAACCGCTACTGTTATTAGAAAGGATAGTACCGGTGCCCTTCCGGATTAATTTACTGAGACCGTGTCCGTTTTGACTCCCACCGCCATTGCCACCCCCACCACCCCCACCATTGGTACCGGCACCACCACTGGCAAGGGTTGATGAGCCACCGATAGACCGATCTCCGACTCGGTTGTTCCCTTGACCTGTTGCATTAAAGGATTGGTAGTCGGAGAACCCCATCGTCGGGCCACTCATCGTTCGGGCTAGATTCATCCCATCCATCTGTTGGTATTCGTACCCGTCTCCTCCTCCTCCTCCTCCTCCTCCTCCTCCTCCTACCACCGTCAAACTAGCCTGTTTACTAGGGTTTTGATGAGAATAGGCCATCGTCATCGAACGAGATAATCCTAGGTTTGACTGCCCTACGTTCGTCGAATTGGAGTAGACTACCGGTGAAGAGCTGTTTAGGCTAGACCCTGGATTCAGTGAGGAAGAGGATGGAAAATTGTAACCTGGTTGGAATTGAGTTTGGGTCGATGGCGAAGCTTCAATCACAACCGGTTGGGCGTGCGAATCAAATTGTCCATATGTATTCATCCTCGGGGATGAATGGCCACCCATGGATAGCGATAAAGAGGGCCGTCCCGCTCTCTGGGGTTGATGACTCCCATTGCCAAACATCGGGTTATTGTCATACCGCTTGACAAATGAATTGCTTCTCGATATTGAGTAGCCTTCATTCTGTCCAGCCTGTTGAGTACGATCACCCTGAGTGTCATCGGGTTCATCTAGTCGAGTTCCAAATATCTCAGGGTTCAGGGAAGAAGAGAGAGGCAGTCGTCCGATTTCCTCCGTAAAATTCCTGACAAAAACTGTTACAGAAGGACCAAAAAACATATATAAGTTTGACCAACGACGGAAATAAAATAAAATAAAACTCAAGAGGATACTCACATTTATGCAAGGTGGCGTGGAAGGCTTTCATTTCGGGCGGGCAGAGGTACTGATGCAACTGTAGACTAGCATTGATCACAGTAGTTTGATGATCGATAGCTTGGCGGAGCATCTGAACAGGATGTTGTTGATCGGGGTGTTCTTCTAGGTAGCCAGCACTCAAGAAAACTATTCGGTTAGAAGCAAGCGTAAAATTGGGCAAAAGAATCGAAGAAAAGAAGAAAAAAAAGTTCAGAAAAGTCGATCCAGCAGAAATACATGGAGTCGGGAATGAATGGCGGGATAAAACGAACCATTCCTGAAAGCAGGTATCCCGGTTTTGGCAGGGGTATCGACAATTGTATTCAAGGCCATAGATAACGGATTTGTGTTTAACTTGGCATCACTAGTTTTAGTTAGAGCTAGATATCGACGATGGAGACTCTCTAATTCTCGTGTTTTTTGTTCAGTAATCACGATTGCATTTTCGATGGGCGAGATTTCTAATACTCTGATCTCCAAGATCTCTGATCGTTTCAATACCGTCGGGAAGACGTCCTCGCATACCAAGAAAGCTAAGGGGGAGGCAATAACAAGACCAGCAGTCAACACTCCTTGGAAAACGTGGCCTATGGTTGGTATGTTAGAACTCACTTTTCTCCACCCACATCCTAACAGTATCAGAAGGATCGACGTTATCCTTATTAAAAGGTTTGGAATGACTAAACGTATTAGTAGCATTATGCTCATAATAACTAACGACTGAACTTGAGACTTCGGGATTTTTGAAGACGACTGTTGATCGATCAGGTTCGGCGATAGCCCTGGTGATCTGTAGGTATTGGCCTTCGGCATACGCTAGTTCATCCGTCGAGACTGCTTGGGATTGGATGATTTGCGCATTCGGATGCTTGTTGTGCATTCGATCACAAAACGCAGCATATTTTTCCCACCTGTGAAGAAAATATTATTAGCATGACTGGGAGAGAAGCAATGAAGTGCAATAAGGAATTTATTAAGTTTGAAAAATCACTCGTATCCCCGATAAACGAATTGGCGATTTTGGACACTCGGCCTACAAAACATGAGAAAGTTGGATGTTGGCAAACGTCAATGATATAAGCCTTTGGGGGATTTTCTGTTTGAAACTCACGGGAAACCTTGGCCATAAAATGCTACTCGAAAATCTAATAAAGATGTGCTGTCAGTAAAGATAAGCACTGAGGCAAGTGAAGAACTTACATTCGCTGAAATACCGATCAGTTTTGACGATCTATTGAGGGGAAGGCAAATCTAATCAGTATCAATCTAATATAAGAATGAAGAGAGCCACTAGAGTTTATATGTACCTTAAGGAACAGTGAGGATTGATGGGCCAAAACCTCCGATAATCGTCCATAGTCAAATGTCACATGTTCGTATTGCTCTTGGAGTTCTTTACAGATTTGGATTCCACTTTCCCAAGCTTTACCTTGTGACAAGAAGTCCAAAATCCTAAAATACAAGGTCTTTGTTTGTTTTGTTTTATTTTCGAACGTCCAAGTTAATAATAATCATCAATTTCCTAATGAAAATGAAGATGGGTAATGGAATCGACTGACCTCTTTACGAGCAAACACAGTCTGCTTAGGCAGAGACAACTCGGGCATAGAATCCACAATAGAATGTAAATCCCACTCGTGTAAATCAGCGTGTAACCTCAGGGCCAATCTATCCATAAAAGTTATCAGAAGAACCGAAGTCGGTTCAGTAAGATCGATCTTTCTCTGGAAAACCCAAGCGAAAAAAAAAAATCACGTACCCAGCTTCGACAAAGTTCCCATGCGCAGCATGAAAATTGACAAGTTTATGAACGTAATGTATATAAATACCACTTCGGCCGATATTACGAATGAACTAACCATAGAAAACATGAAGCAACAAAACAACACTATCTTATCAATTTTTTTGTTTTAGTTTTGTGCCGAATGTGTACACAAGAGTAAGATCATTTTTAGAATACTTACCGACATTAATTTAAGAGTTCCGATCACACGATCATCGATGAACTGAGTATCCGAAGAGAAGAGGGGAGGTTAATGGACTATGACAAAGCGAGATCAACAGAGGGTAGTGAAGAGAGAAAAGGGAGCTGACCTCGTCGCCGGGTGGTAAGTTTCTAATGGAGAGCAAGAGGTCCAAGAACTGACTGAGCGACTCCAAGAAGACATCGATCTGAGCCTTAAGTTCGGGTTCGATCCCACCAGGCTCAGGGAGGGGCAGAATGTCTTCGGAATGCTCTTGTTCCTGTTTCTGTTTATCAATGATCGGCGATTGGTCGAATAAGACCTTCAGTTGTCCCACAAAACTCCCCCGGTTCATGTCGTCCGGTTGACTCGTTAGGTTCTCGTTCGGCGAACTTCCTAGTAAGTTGTCCAATTTATCGATAATCTCGTCCGCTATCACCGTACTATCATCATCATTATTATTCGACAGTTTATCAGGCGAAATCAGTACCGTACTGCGCTTTCCTTATCAGCAAGCATCACTCACAAGTCTCTGTTAAGGTTAAATTCGCTAACGATCACGCTGTACAACTAAAACAAGTTGGGCAAGGAGGGGAAAAAATTCAGCCGATGGAAATAACGGAGCAGAGAATTGATAATAAACAAACCACAATGACCGCGTTACTCCTCAATTCGTCATGATGAGATAGACACAGTTCTAGTAAGGGTTCGATGAATCCGGGCACGAACTGGACTTGGTATCCTCCTGTTAAGACACTCGTTTAGTTGAAAAGGCTCCGCCAATTGAGAAGGAGGGAAAAGTGAAGGGCTTACCACATCTTGTGACTTCATTGATCTGACTCTGTGGGTCAGCCGTTTTCTCGTTATTTGGGTTAATTTGATCGGGGTTAGACTCAGCAGTCTGATCGACAGAACCGAGTAAATGAGGGTTATTATTTTGATGGGCACCGATAGAGATGGTGAAGTCACCGATAGATTCCCACGCGGCCCTGAAGATCTTAGATCCTTCATCACGGATATCTCCAGCGAGCTTCCAGATCACCCTCCGTTTCTGCGGGGGGTACTCTTCGATGATCAGTAGTTTGGAGGATAGTAAGCCGTGGTTGAGTACAAAGAAATCCGACCATAAATTCGAATCAAATCGTTCATCCCCTGAGCCGTCCGAAGGTTCTTTCAGATGACCCGCTCGTTTCAAGTTCATCTGCTCCTTTGATTGGTCGTACTCATTTATCGTCGTCGGTATGAACTCTCTCTGGAGAATCTTCGAAACTACTTCTAGTAATTTCAAGATAGCCTTATGGGAAATCACGTTGATGTTTAACCAATTCGATGGGAACGAAACGTTCTTCAAGATCGAATAAAAAGCTTTGAAGATTTTGGATAAGAACTTGCCAAAGTTCATCTTGCCTTCGACTTCCAACATCAGTTCCAAATGATTCTTCAACATCCTCGTCGGTGCCAACATGATCATCGTGATCATTACCACTGCGATCTCTCCCAGAGCGTTCTGGACCGTGGGTGGATTGTTCTGTTGACCAACGGACGAGTTGTTGTTCAAATCGTTTGCCGAGTTGCTTGCGCTTAGATTGGGTTTAGGGGGAAGTGAATTCAAGAGAGAGAATGGATAGGTGGCTGGGAAGACGATCGGAACGGAACTGATAACCGAGGCTGTCGTTCCTAATCGCTGGACGATTTCCACATTGGCCGGGCTTTCGAATTCTCGGAAAGATTCGAGTAACTTGGGGAGTAAGCCTAGCAAATATTCAATGTTGTCGTGTTCCTGGGCTAGGCTCCCTGGGTCATTACAGATCGCAGGGTCGATCAAAACTTCGTGTAATTTATCCAAAGCTACTGCAGTCACCGCGACCGCGATTCGGATCCCCTCCAACCAAGTCACACGAGCCGTATGTTTGACAACATCGTTATCCTGTGGCTTGAACATGAGATAGTCCTCGAATTCTCCTAGATGGGGCTTGACCCAGGTCGTCAGTTTAGGAACCAATTGCAGCCTTCCTTCGGCTTGATCAAAGATTGGACTCATGACGATATGTTCCTGTAGTAAGAGTTTCCACATCAAGATCTTGCCTTTGGTGACCTTGATAGATTCACAAAATGCATTCGCCTTTTCCAGTAACTCGAGCGGGGTGAAGACCTTGGCTAATTCAGTCAAAAGGCTCGAGAAATGTTGAACGGCTAAGGTTTGAGTACCAATGATCGAACTGGAGTCAGTCGTCATGAGGTTATTGATTCGACCGAGTAATGTGCTAATGTCAACTTTAAACTTTGATTCGATGGCGTCGCACATGAGTCCACTTGATGGTGCGCTCAATTCTTTTAACCTCTGTAACTCCCTCGACCGAACGATGAACCTCATCAAGTATCCCCAGACTTTGATGGAGCATCTCAGAGGGTGTGCGTTGGCAGGGGAGGTTGGGTTATTTAACAAGCTTTGGAAGGATTGTAACAAATGGGTCGAGGCGGTGGTAGAGGAGAAGTGATGATCGATGTAGAGATCGACAACAGGCTTGAAGTTAGTAAACCTTCGATCGGAGACTATTCCGAGCAAGGTCACGAGCGCGTTGAAGACGAGTTCCTCATACTCTTTAGTTTCCGCGTTTGCTCGGGAGACTAGTACACCAAACAAGGCGTCGAAGATGTTTCTCAGGAATTTACAAATCTCCACTTCAGAGGCAAACTTCAGCTTTGTGAGCGTCTGTCTCAAGCCGTCCGGGTCGTCCAATAGCGTGTTCCACTTCATCAGTCTCAGTAAGACTTCGTCTTGCGTATGAAGAGTTGAGCATAAGAACGATCGGACCACAAAACTATCCTTGAGGGGGATTAAAAGCTTGGAGAGCGCAGGTGTGATTTCAGGTATGATTTGTCCAGGTACAACGGTTGGTCGGACACGAGAATAAACTTCGGGCATGGCGCTTTGTTCGTCATACTTGAAAAGGATCAAACTATGTTCTCCATCCGGTATGAATGTACGGTTGGCCGAGAACAGGGGTAGGTAGGAAAACGCAAACGGTTTGTCCGCTTGTGCTGAACCATTATTGTTCCGAGTCGTTTTGTCGGGTCGGTTCCGGAAGGTGAAGAACAAATGACAGATTTCGATGGTTTCCGAACTGATATCCAACTTCATCAGTTCACCCCAAGCTGTAAAAGACAAAAAAGAAACAATGGGTTAATAATGATCTTTCCTCGATTTTTAATATAGTTTTTCCCCAAAAAAATAAAAGGACAAACTGGGCGTGTGATTGTTTCGGTAAACCATCGAATTATAGCGGGTCACTTTGGGTTCTCCAGATCCACGCGAGATTACCCGCTCAAGTACCTGTCCGGTGTTAGTCCTCAATTCGGCTGCCACCTCTATATTCTTACCCGAGCCGGATGATGAAATGATTTTGGATGCCCCGACGCTGAGATTAGAGAAATCGCCGGACCAAAGCTTAATATAAATCTCGTTCCTTGCTGTTAGAAGGGGGGTGGAGAAGATGGTGAAATTTAAAAAATGATGTCAGTTGACCGGATCGCATTACAAAAAATTAGTATTAAAACAAAAACAAAAAATTAACTAACAATCATCCGGATAGACGACGTCGGGGAAGCCCAATCGGGACGTCACTGGAACATCGCTGAGGATCGAGCTGTTTTCCTTGAGGATGGTGTTTGTGTCACCATAGTAAGTTTTCATTTGAATTTCGATGGATTCATTCTTAGGGCCTAGACCTTGAGGTTGATGGTTATGTTTGTTATTCGTATTATTAGATCCAGGACCGCTAGAAGTCAGGTTGCCGCTCCCGAAGAACTCCTTAGTGCGAGAGGCAATGATATCTTCGTGTAAGGTTGGGAAACTAGCCTCACTGACGGGTGAAAAGATGTTCATCGTATAACGGTTGGTCGGTGGTTCGAAGACATTCGATGGCGTGGTGGCAGTCTGGGTCGATAGACGGGACATCCCAGAGGAACTGGGATTGTTACCGAGGAGCATAGGATTACTCTGAGACGAAAATTGTGCGAGCTCGACGACGGCACATCCGTATGGCCTTCGAACCGATTGGGCGCCTGACTTGGGACTAGTGAACGTCATCCCGTTGGATTCTCGAGGTAGGCCATGTTGTTTCAGGGTGGGCGTGTCCGAGCTTGTCATATCAAACGAATTCCTGAGCGAGTTGAATTCAGGCTCGTATCCAGAGGGACTGACACTCAAAGCGTGAGGAGCCTCTTGCATGGTCGAAACGGTTGAGGTATGGTTAGCTTGCCCAGTGACCGTCTTCATGGCGCCATTCTTGACCAGGCGACAGACTAAAAAGATGGAATCCTGGACGTCGTGTGGGCTGATATCCTTGAACATCGTTCGTAGTGAGATGAGTTCGTTAGGATTCGCTTTTTGATCTTGACTGACGCCGGGATGACCTTCACCTCCAGCGGTACTGACGTAAGACATCGACATATGTTGAATGTGTCTCGTTTGAGCAAGAGTCGAGCTTTGAGGCAGGCCCATATGGTTGAGGATGATGCAATACTCCTCGGTAAGGAACCTACTCTCGCTCTTGTTGTAAAGCGAAAAGTAGAGTTCGATCAATTCCCCCTCTGCACACGGGCTGGCAAAAAAGGCTTTGATTTCTAGCATCATGTGATAAAACTTAGGCCGATAACCGGTTCCGGATGAATTCTGAGCCCTGGTCGCATGGGGTGAGGTGAGCATGTCGACTGAAGTGGGGCCGGCGGATCGAGTGTTGCGCAGGCTAGGTAGGTGCGCGTTCAAGGGGATCTGGTTGGGTTCGCACAATTTAGACTGATTGTTGGCGCTGATCGACGAGAGTGCATTTGAGCCACTTGGCTCTGCTAGATGTAGGATCGCTTGAGCACCGGTGGGAGAATTGAGAGCCGGGCTGAGGTAGGCTAGTTTGACCTGGTAAACATACATTCTGATGATCGACATCCAAGACCTCGAATCCACTGCTTCGATTTCAACTTCGCTATCGACAAGGGCGCCGTAATCAGGATGGCGGACGATAATATCGAGGCCTTGGATGTAATTACCATAGACGAGTCTGTTGACAAGATCCCGTCTAAGTTTAGCAGCCTCCTCGGTGCTAAGGGTTTGAGCTAATAGTTGTCGTCTACCCATGTGGAGAGCTTCGATTTGTAGTTTCATCAAGTGGAAGAGTGGATAGCGTCGTCGGTGAAGATGGACGAAGAGTAAAGTGTACCACTCTCGAAGTGCACACGCGATCTCGTCGATCAGAGGCTCATCGCGGCCCGAGACGGTCTCGTCGCCCGCCTTGAGAGATGGTAAAGGGGTCGAAAGCTTCACATTGTCGGCTCGCTCGTTAGGTTTGGTAAGTTGTTGATTGAGTGGGGTAGTGATGAGATCGGACTCGTCTTCCTCTGGTAGAGGTTCCATTGGGCCCGACTCCTTACTAAACGATCTGAGTGTGTGAGCATTGCTCTGCTGGGCCTGTATAGAGTGAAGATGGGCGGAGCTGGCAGCACGAATCTGGGCCAAGGAACCATCCGATCGCTGGGATGAGTCGTCGAGATGCTCTCTGATCTGAAGATGAGAAGCGGGGAAGATACCGAGGAAGACTTGAGGTTCGTCGGGAAGATGGGCTGTGGGATGGATCTGATCCTCATCGGTGGCTGATTCGAATAGCTGAGAATCAGAACGATAGAGTTGTGAAACAGGAAGGTTGGACAGCGCGGAGGGCTGGTGAGAAATGGTGACGACATAGCCTCTGTACCAGATCGAGGAAGGGTCGATCGGATGTGACGCAGGCAGATACTGCTCGAAGACGTAGCATTCATCACCGACATCCAATGAGACCTGAACAATACGAACAAGCAGTCAGCCAACTGAGAAGAAGCATGGATGTTGAGATTACTACAAAGTTAAAGAATGATACGATCGAGTACATGCTACTCTTTTTTATCAAAAAAAAAAAAAAAGAAAAACACCAAATATGCAATTATTTGTTTTCTTAACAAATTTCTGCGTATATCTAGACAGCGCAGTAGATGTACAGAGTGGTACCAGCCTGCGATTATAGACTTACCTGGTTTGGGTTAGCTGGAACAAGGTTTGCCGGGTTTTCAGTGAAATCCAATTCGGGATGGTCACTTGGGTCCAATTTCCTCTTTCCCTTGATATCGATCTTCCTTGGGTCGACATGGATCGGATTGAAGGGGTGGATGGTAGTACCGTACAGTATCTTGGGTAGTGGGATCCATCGGCCCGAGAATGAGAGTGGCTGTTGTGGTTGTTCTTGGGGTTCTTGGTGAGGATAGTTCTGGAGTGGTAGTCCTAGTTGGTCTGGGGTGGGTGTCGGTAGATGTTGTAGCTGATTCATTACTGCGTGGTAATCTATCAGCAATAAGCTTTCCTGGTTTGTGTTTTGTTGAACTGCTTTCTTTCGTTTCGTTTCGTTCTGCTTCTTTCTTTCTATCTTTCGTTCTTTCGTTCGTTCGTTCGTCCGCCCGTTCTCTCCGTCCGTCCGTCTGGCTGCTGTTTCTTTAATCTTTCGTTCGTTCTTGGCTGTCCGTTTTCCAGTTGTTTGTTTCTGTGATTTTCAAATTTCTTTCTTTTTAGCGTTTGAGTCTGTTGATGATTACGTAATCAGCGAATTTGCCGGCTGTTCTCTCTTCCAGTAGTAAAATATTTAAATATCTTCTACCAAAACTTATACCCGACCTCATCCATTCTTGAGCTGTCGTCCCGAGCACTTGACTTGCTGCTCATGCTGGAAAGTTGGAAACAAACTACCAATCCAACGAGAATTCATCAACCAATTTACATCTTCAACGAATTCGTCTAAAGTCTGAACATCAAGCAAATCAACAACCTGGAACACAGAACGTACTGGGGCTATTCAATGACGGAACGAAAGATATTCACAAATTCTGCTCTCGAACCATGAGTTAAATAGATCGATCCGTTCTGAATGGTTCTAAGAATTGAGCTGTTGTCAATCTCAAAACGGCATTCCGATGAAACCCAAAAGGGCGTACATAGATCGTCTGGGCAGAGAAAAAAAAAAACGATCTGTAAAGATATACTGGTGGGGCAATGGAAGGTACACCGGTTCTATATATATTGTCTTTTGAAGAATCCTTGGACGGATCTGCAGGAGTTTCACAAATTGAGTTTTGGATTTTATCTGATTTTTTACTTCGCAAAGCCATGATGACGTCATTGCCAGTCATCTGGACCACAGCCCACCAACGATGTGGATTCGCCATCCAAATGGCCAGCTGGCGCTAGGCTGCAACCAATCCAACCACTTGCCACAACCGGCCCTAACCACCGGCCGATAGTGTTGACGGTACAATATTGGGCTAAACGTTGCAGCTTTAATTCAAATTCCTTGGAAGGGGTGCCTCGCTAACGGGTTATCATACAGCTAACAGAAACTGGAAGACTCGCCGGCGGAAGTCACTATCCGTTATCCAAATCCGTTCTCTTCAATCCAACCATCAAGCTGACCGGAGTAGTCGTTGGGAAATGGTCCTAGAACCTTGTGAGTAACCTTTTGATGCCGATGATTCAGCCATCCTCATTGACTGACTGGCTGATCAATCTTTTGATCCTTAATTGGCCGAACAACTCACCACCGGCCGAACTTGAATTCAGTAACATCATCTTCAAAGAAAAAGAGACAATCATTCTGATAGCTTGGCAGTGATACCACTTGATCCCCACTTAATTTGGGAGTACATTGACTTTGCCCAGATTCAGTCAAGCAGATAAGATGGCTCTTTAACGGGAAATTTCAGGAAATTTTTATATCTGTTTGACTGTTTGAAAGCACTCAATTCTTGGTTGATACAGAAAGACTAGTTGATTAACTGTTAATTGAATCAGAGTTGATCACTGAATGAGCAATACAAAAGTGAGTTACTGGCAAGGATGGTGAACAAACAACCACAGTAATTTGTAGTGACAAGTGAGAAATGAGTGTAGTGACAAAAGATAGGGGATAAGGCCCATGTAGCAACACAGCTGGAGTTAGCCAAAGAACACTGATTTGCCTAGAAAAAAAAATCATGTGAGTCGCTGTCTGTCTGTGGTGATCATCTAGAGGGGATGGAAGTGGAGAGGCTGGACAGTTACAACCAGTCAACTGGCTGGAGAAAACTCCACCCGTTTGGCAAAGGTGAACTCTGCCACCAACAATCTTCCAGAATTATTTGTGTCAGGTTTCTTGAAAGTGATATTCAATTGGCTTGCAAGGTTGCTATAACCTAATCACAACTGACAAAAAAGTTGGGTGAATCAGTCAAGCTTCAATAGTAGGAGTAGCATCTTGTGAGAAGCTGGAAGTTGACTCACCTCCCAAACCATTA
>LUKR01001035.1:1672-14949 GCA_019395275.1 Puccinia brachypodii
ATTATGGGCTGGTGGATTTTGGAAACCCGTCAATTACAAAGTGTGGATTTGATGAAAAATAATTGACGGGTTTGTAATGGTGGATTTGGAATATTTGATACCCCCTATTAAGTTCAAGTTGATTTATTTCTGAAATTACTTATTTATATTTAAGTTTATAAATTCAAATTTGATTATTTTCAAATTCTTTGTATTTAATAAAATTTTATAAATTTATGTTTGATTTTTTTCATGTTTTTTGGATTTGATAGACTTTAATAATTTTAAATTTTTTTATTTTCCTATTTTTTGTATTTAATGAGGGACGACACCCAAGAACCTTGGTCTTGGGTGTGTGATTAGCCGGACAACACCCAAAATTAAAAAAAAAAAAATTGGGGCGAGCCAACACCCAAAACCAGTTACCTCAGGTGTTGGATTTGCCTCCCAACACCCAAAATCTCAGAAAAAATGAGTTGGGGCAAGCCAACACCCAAAACCAGTTACATTGGGTGTTGGATTTGCCTTCCAACACCCAAAATAATAATAATTAAATATTTTCATTTTTCATCTTCTTTTGTTTGAACAACACCCAATCTCGGGTGTTGTTTTTCCAATCCTCTAAAGATAAATCTGGGGGGTATAAAGGATTTTCCTTTGTCCAAGAATGGACTCAGACATATGCACAGTGGAATAGAAATAATCAAGCATTTGTCAAGACACTACATGATGTGTACAAGATCATCAAGTTCTCCAAATTATTAGCCACTCATAAAGAAAACTGTGATAATATAACTGAGGAATTTGGCTTCATGGTGGCATTCTGCTATGACATGGAAGTGAGAAATAATACCTTTTCTCACAGAATCACGGACGAAAACGTAAAGAACGTGATCCCACATATCTCCCAAAGAAAGGAATCCGTGCTTGAGCAATGCTACAATATTTGCAGGAATTTTGGAGAGTTGGAGTGGGAAGAAAACTTGTACTCCCTGGGCTTGTCACACTCCAATCATGACCCATTGACAGGATACCCAAGAGCCTCCAGAAGCTATCAGCATTCATACAATAACTCAATAGTTCATAATCCTATGCCTGGTCAGAACTGGATGAATCAAGCGCACACTGGCAACAGCCAGATCAGTCAACCTAGATACAATAATTTCAACGATAATGATACTGGAACTGGTGGCGGAAATAAGACTTTTCATACCGGTCACAAGAGACCAAGAGGGGGATATAAGGGGAACAGCTATTCAGACAATTTCAGAAAGATGAATAATCAAAACAAGTAGGTTGATGCTGCCCTGACTTGTTATGTAAAACCGTACCTTTTTTCTTGTGGCGGCGCTATGTGTCTCTTTGTCAAACGACCCTGTTTGTCTAAGTCCCGCTGTCAATTAACGCTTTGCTAAAAAAAGATTGGATTTTTTCTTTTGAGATTCATGGTTGTTGACTGTTCTTTCTTGTTTTCTTTCTTTTCTTACATCTTCTGATTCTCTCCATGATTGTCTTTCACAATCATCTGTTGGTCCAAATGATTTTTGGAATGCAGTCACTAATTTATCACTGGTACTGATGAAAAATTGCAAATCATGTGGCCATCAGGAGTTCAATGCGAAATGAACATAGACCTGTGGAAGATAGCACTGCAGAACGCAGGTATTGATTCAAAATATCGAGATGTGTTGCTGGGGTTTGAACACGGTTTCCATCAAGGAATTCTGTTCCATAGCATTGGAGACCTACACTGGTTCACACCAGAGAACCACCGTTCAGCTACTTTGGCTGAAGGGAAGATCAAAGAATCAATGGAGAAAGAAATCAAAGCAAATCAAATGTTTGGTCCTTTTTATTTCAAAGAGGTTGCTCGAAAAATTCGATTTCTTCAGGGCAAACCCACTAGGAGCGGTTGTGAATGGAGACGCGTCTGTACAACCTATAAATGATTTATCATTCCCACACGGCGATCCTTTGACCCCTTCAGTGAATTCTTTTGTGAGGAAAGAAGATTTCAAAACGACTTGGGACAACCTTAATGAAGTCATGTCCTTTTTCAAATCTCATACCAATCCAGTACTGCTTGCCCTGTTTGATTGGGAAAAAGCATACCTTCAAATCCCTACTCATCCGTCTCAATGGTGTTATTTGATGGTAAAAGGAATGGACAGAAAGTTTTATTTGGATACTGGGATAACTTTTGGTGGGGTATCTGGGTGTGGGTCGTTTGGAAGGCCAGCCAACGTGTGGAAGGAAATTATGTTTGACAAGTTTGACTTGGTAAAGGTTTTTAGGTGGGTCAATGATAACCTTTTTATCAAGAAACCAACTTCAAAAACTACTATGGAAGATATTGTTGAACGTTCTACTGCTTTGGGAGTTCAAACAAATTGAAGAAGTGCTCAACTTTTTTGGCAGAACAGAAATTCATTGGGTTTCTGTGGAACAGAGTAGAGAAGAAAGTACACCTACCTGAAACAAAACTAAATGAACAAAAAGCTCAAATCCTGATATTTTTGGACACAACAAAGAAATTCTTGTTTAATGAAGTCAAAGTATTGGCTGGACAACTTAATCACGTATTGCACATGCTACCACAATTAATATACTATCTAAGAAGTCTTTATAGATGGATTCTGGGTTGGTTAGGCCTTAACGCAAAGAGACATACACCCGTGGACGTGTTGGAGGATCTAAATTGGTGGAAGGGTACACTGGATACGTTCAAACATGAAAGACTTGTAAGTACACCAGAGCCCAACAACAAGTTTTGGGATTGGAGTCATTATAGGAAAATACTGGACGCAAATGAAAATTCTGGGAGCGGAGAATCAAAACTTTACTACACAAAATATTGCATGGTTGGAAACAGCAGCAATTTGGGTTAGGCTACTTATGTTGGAAAATATGAACTGTTTCAGAAGAGGATCAAACATTCTGGTGTGGACAGATATTACTATGACAGAGTCAGCCATTCTGAAAAGGAAATTGGGTGATGAACATGTAAAGAAGGAATGGAAATTGATAGAGGATTTTTTGATAGAACATGAAATTGACTAAACAGGGAAAAGGGTCAAGTCGGGTGACAATATTGCAGATGCCTTGTCAAGGGTTTTGCGTGGCAACCTCAAAATAGAGAACAGGGTCTGTTTTGATGTACCAAGGGACTGGAAAGAGTTTTTATGTCACACCTGATACATAAGGGTCCAATGTTGTTTCATTACTTGTTTTGAATTTGTACGATTATTTAAGAAGTCTGTTGGTGTGGTTAGGTGAAGTTACCAAACATATTTCTTCATAGACAACATGAGTGACTCATCTAATATCATCATCGTCAACAACAAGCCATTGACAGTAGTGCACTTGAACAAAATAAAGGCATTCACAGCAAATTGCACAGCTCATTATCCAATATTGACCTTGAACGTTCACCTATTGACTGGTTGGAAGTGGAATACAGTTATTGGTTACAACACGGCAGTTAAAATTTTTATATTTTTCAAAAATCTATCAGGGAATCATAAGTTCAAGTTGCCAGTGTTGAAGAAAGACATAGAAGATTTTTTTTTTTGGGCAGGTTGGAATCTCTATCTCAACAATTTGTACAAAATATCATTGGCATCTATAAAAAAGTATCTATGCAGGTTAAAGGTGTGCCACACGTTTCATAGTGAACAATACCCTGATATTTTGGACAAACAAATAGAATTGCTACCCAAGGCATCTGCTAGAATTGATGTGACCGTACCAGCAAAACCAGCAAAACCACCAATAATGTTAAAACATTTAATTTGGCTGTCAAATGCGTTATTTCTGGGGGGGGGGGGGGCTATTGATAGGACAATAATGAACCTTGCAATAGTAGTGTTTTGGGGGATGGCAAGAATTGGTGAATTGACAGACACAAATACTTCCGGAATTTTGAATGGCAAAGATTTGGTATTGACTTCAGATGTGCGGATAGTCAAGTCAGCTATTGGGGAAAAAGTAATCCTTACGGTACGGAATGCAAAAACGGCTCAAACGGGCAAACCACAAGAAATCATCCTGCACAGCCTAAAGAACATGTTGTGCCCGGTATTAGCCGTGAAGAGACGCCTAGAGGAAGCAAATGGAACAGAAACATCTTTATTTGGTTTTTATTGCGAAGGAGTTAGGAGACATTTAACACAATCAATATCAGTAAGTAGAATTAAACTAATACTCCGAGCTGGCGGATTCAAAGGATTACTTGGTCATTCTTTTCAAGTCGGCGGAGCGTCATTGTGGTACACTTTAGGGACCCCAGTAGAAGAAATATGTCCTCTAGGTAGATGGGTCTCAAATTGCTATAGATTATACCTCAGGGATTATAGTGCGGAAGACAAAGCAGATAGTAAGAAGATCATTTACAAGTTGAATGAGTTGGGGGAAGAGAATTGGCGGGATTTGTTCATTGTGTGAATTATCCAAATTTGTATTGGAGTAGTAGGTTTTATCACTAGGTTCAGGCTCCTATCATCATTAGAAATTTACACCTGAGATATGGGTGTTTTGCTCTTAAACCCACTTCTTTCCTGGTTTTAGTAATTATGATACTTACAAATAAGCCATTAAAAAGGAAGAATTACACTTCTTACAAGAACACATTGATCATCTCTTGTGGTTCCTATTGAATCCTTTTTGTTCTAGAATTTAGATTAAAATGCATAAACTATTTTCAGAAATGAACAAAGGATTCAATCACTACCCAAACTCGAATAGCTGGAGGTATTTATTCCACAGATATTCTAGGAGATGCCCTGTGGCGCATCTCTGAAAAAGAGTACCACATAAATGATGAAGAGTGCCAAATGGATACAGTATCTCTACACTTTCTTAGGTTTTGCAGGCACCCGCAAGATCAAGTCGAGATACAGGTTGCGGGCCAAACAGCCCCTTAGTAACATGGAGTTTGATATAATCCTTGATTTCCCAGATGGAGAAGATGCCAATCTACAAACTCTTGTCTTGCAAATTCATGGACTAGCTACATTTGTCCAACACACCCCTCAACGCCAAGAAGGCTTTGCAGCCGTCATCCAACTTGTTAATAGTCAAGATGGGAGCAAACAAAAAACAAACAACAATCTCATTTTGAAGAGGGGTGTCTGAACTTTTTGGAACTCCACATACATAATGCTTAAACACGCCCTCAAGCTACAATCAGTGTGCTTTGAGTGGCAAGGTTAGCAAGTATGCACTCCAGCAATCTGAGTGGGATAAAGTGGAACAGATCACCAAATTCCTGGAACCAATAAAAAATGTTACAAAGCTTCTTTGTTGATCCAAATATCCAACACTTACTGTCTCTATACCGCTTTAAATTTCACTCATCAACAGCATATATGATTTTAGAGCTATGTATGATGCAAGTCAACTGATTCCGGCCACAGACCAGATGGTCAAAAAACTTTCAAAATATCTTACCCTTGCACTGAAAGAACCAGCTACAATCTGTGCAATAATACTTGATCCGTGTATAAAGCTTAGCTAATTTGAGAAAAATCAATCATTCTTTGCTAAGCATAACATTTTGAAAATTACACCCAAGGATGCATTTGAGATGTTCAAAGATGAAGTGACTGAATTTGACTAAATTCCCAGTAAAATAGCTTCTAAAGTAGCCGCCGCAAAAACAGCAACATCCAGTCAACTACAGAGCCACAAGAGGAGTGTAAAGAAAAAACCAAAGACCAAGCAAATTTCAGCACTTGAGTCCAACATCTTTGGTGAAGCTTCCATTGCCAACAACTTGACTGCAGAAATCAACCAATCCATCTCTGAGGTTAACAAACAACATGATTATGACATACTTAATTACTGGGCCCATCACACCAAAATCTACCCCTCTTTTTTGTTGATGGCACATTGCTATAGCCTTGGAATACCGGCAACAAGTGCACCTTTGAAGCGAGTTTTCTCCCGATCAAAAAGAATCATTAGATCTCAGCAGCTTGTCAATTGAGCACCTACTCTTTGTCAAAGAGTGGTACCAAAAATCAGACAAAATGATGGATTTGGCTTTGGTAGAGAAACCAAAACCCCAACCTAAGAGCAAGAATGAAAGTGATGATGCATCCAATTTGGATTCTGAAGATGAAGATCAAGACCAAGACATCAACATCTGAAAGTATTCAGCCTTTCTAATTCCACTCTTTTTCTCTTACAGCTTGTTCTCTATCTCTTTCCACTCAATCCCTCCTTTTTTACCAGCACAGTCTAAAAAAGAAAAAATTGCACGTCCCTTAACATGTCTACCATAACCAAACACATTATACACAATAAAAAAAATACATTGTGCCCCCCCTCACATCCTTTCAAATTCCCCCTCCCTAGTTACCCATAAATACCCGCGGGTATTGCTGAGCTTGCCCATGGCCCATACCCAAAAGTGCCCAAAACTGACAGGTACTTGATAGCCTTGCCCAAGCAAATACCTGTGGGGATTTCCTGCAGGGCATTCCCAGAATTTTGGGTACGGGGTCCAGTGCTACCCAAGTCACCAACTTTCTTGAACCACCTCACTTAACCCGCCAGCCCCGCCAATTTCCTCAATCACACAATACAGAACCTTACACAACACATTAACCAACCCTTACTTGCAACAACCAACCAGCACATATCTCAGACAACTGTCCCAAAAACAATGGATCCCAACCGGCAAGCACACTTGCAACAACAACAAGCCTTGGCCGCCCCAATGATGAATGCACCTCCCGTCTACAACTTCATCCCGTTTTTTGGACAGGCCCAATTCCCACCTAGTCTGTCAGAGTGTGGTCATTTACTGTAGCTGTACAATAGTGAATAGCATGGTGATGAATGATCCAAGGTGAGTTTTGACGTAAATATTCCTGTAAGAAGAAATCCTCAATCAGTAAATGCTTGCACTGAGAGGCTTGCTGTTAAGCGCATCCAAATCAACAACCAGTATTAATAGGAAACTAGGGAATAACTCACCTAGGTTTGTGGTAATCCAAGTGGATTAGTGGCATAACAATAAGAGATACTTTAGCAGAATTGTTGATAGTAATCCAGTATTGTTGAGGGGTGGAATATGGACGGTAATTCAGACTACTATGTGTTGTATAGGCTGTCACAGGGTTAATATATTCTGGGTATTAATCCCACAAAGTGGGGGCGATTAAATATTCAAGGAATAACCCAAAGGGTGCCTGTGGCTGCTTACAGAAGTGGGCCAAGGCAGGGGATCTTTTGGGAGGAAGATCAGTAAGGATGGGGATCTGTAATAACAGATCCTCTAAAGAAAACCTAGCTTTGGGATAGATGGGTATTAGTATTAGACTAGATGTTCAGCTAGTTCTTGGACTAATTCCTGGGCTAACTCTGATCCAAGAGTAGCAGATCTTCCTGGGTGTGTCAGAGGTTAATATAATTATTATACTCTGAATAATAATATATAATACTTAACCTCTGAATTGGTTAATAATAATACAGAGTGTTAATACAATATTAAGATTGTATGGTTGCTGTAAAAAGGTAACAATAAGGGAATGTAGTGTGCATTAATTGAAAGATAAGTTAATGTAAGAGAGGGTTACAGATAAGAGAGCTTATCTGTAAAATATGTGTAATTTTCAGTTACTTGGGACATTTCAGGTACTGTGACATGGGCTCTGTGGCTGAAATAGTCTTACAATCTCCATAGGCCACTTCCCACCCAGTCCTGAGATCACCACAAACTTCCTAGTGGCTACAATCCATCAAACATGTCTTCAAACTTAAGATCCCCATTGGTGGCCCCCGTGTTGTTGAATGCTAATCAGATTGGCTCCAACTTGTCCAAATACCATCTCAGTTCAAATGGATTTATCTTGCAGACCAGAGGCGGCTTCAGTGATGGAAACAGCCTTGATATGTTTGATGTACATGATTGACTCACAAAAACTAATCACATTCCTTGCACCAGTGCACCCCAGGGTCTCAATGTTGCATCCGGAGCACTTTGTGAGGTCACCACCAACACCCAAGATATCTCCCACTTCAAGGGATCAATCAATAAAAGTGTTAGGAATACTTTCAACCCTCAAGAAATAAATAAGATCCTCAAGATTCTAGCAAAGGATAAACAGCCTATTGCAAAGGATCTACAGCCAACTAGTCAGCTTGCTCCAGGGCCTGATAACTTGGCCAAGCCAACCCATGCCAGAGAAGAGGAAGGGGACAGTCTACCAAACCCCCAAGTTCATCCCATGCCCAACAGTAACACACTCAAAACCAACACAAATCACCAAGAAGATGAAGATGGCTTTAACAACTACCTTGACCAGGTTCCTGAAGACATGATGGAAGAAATTTTTGGGATGTATGTTGACAAGCTGCAAGATTACAAGGCTCTACATGCACATGGGAAGTGCCTCCCCGCTTACCTCAAGGCCAAGTTGAAAAAGCATGGGGCACCTTTGATCTGGAGATCAAAATGAAATACAAGGATATCTCCTTCCTTGAATTGATCCAAGGCAATGTACAATAACCACACCGCCAGCATAATTGGCTGGGCTGAGATGATCCCAGTTAAACTGGGACACAACCAACCAATTTAAACTTGGTTGATATTATCCAATGAAATAGAATTCAAAGGGGGGTACATTGGATTTGTATTTAATTGGTTGAGTGGATCCCAATCATTTTTCCAATTGTGAAAACTTGATCCCAATCAGTTTTCCAATTGGGAAATAGAGATCCCAAATCCACTTTCCAAATCCAAGGAGAAGTCTTCCTATCTTGTCTGAGGCTGGAGTGCTTCTTTTTTTGGAAGATGGATGACAGACGCCCGTACATGTCACTGACAGCGGCAGGTGACAGCTTGCTTGATTGGTGGGCTGCCCGCTGTTTTGGGCTCGTTCACAGGCCAGTCACGAGTTTGTCACGCGCCGGCGGTGCTTCTGCCACTCCTCGGGGGGCCAAACCCGAGAAAAACTCCAAAAAATGTGAGTCTTTCTTTCACTTTTGCTTGTTTTTGATGGCGGACACTGATGGAGCATCCTACCGCATAGCCAGCCTCGTTTCTCGGTACACGTGCCGTTCGATTGGGGTCGTGGAACTCGTTGTATGTCGAAGGGAAATCGCTTGTGACGCAACTTTGGTGCATGTTCGGCTTGGGTGGGTTGGATTGGTCCTGCAATGTCTTCGGTTGCTTTGCTTGCTGACCTAGTAAACACTTTCGATACATAGAACTTCCTGGAATGATGTTAACCTTCACCATCCATTACGGCTCGAATGGGCACTACGAGTCAATCTGGACGGTCTTGCAAGATTTATTCGATCAGTACCTTCCACCAATACTCGCCAAACCGCTGTCTCGGTTTCCCCTTTTGACGGCATTCTTGATCATAGTGCTTGTTTACGCAAGCGGTTCGACATTTTTGAAGGTCCAGAGAAGGACGTTGCTACCCTACAGAGTCATCAGTAGAGCTTACGGCTTGTATGAGCTCATCATCAACACATTGCCGTTTACTCCGATCGGTTTCTCAAGTTTCTCATCCAAACCGCTCTCAAGAAATCAGGACCCCAACCATAGTAATCTAAATTACCATCTCTCAGTTCGTCTCAAAGCTCACGTCACTTGACTTTTTCACCAAGTTCGCTAACCTTCTTCAACCCACCTCACCCCTCTAGAGCCGTTCTTCGCCTTCAATCATCAGACGCTACAACCAGATAAATCCACACGCTACGATTCAAAACCCCAGAGTTTATTACCCTGGTCTAATCAACTCGTCATCCAATTCATGCTTTATCAATGCGGTCTTACAATCCCTGGCTTCCATGCCTCACATCATCCAGTATCTCGACCTAATCCAATCCTATGACCTTCCTACTACACCAGTTGCGAGTGCACTAGGGGCAATGCTGCTTGCGCTCAACACCCCGAGAGATCATCCCGTTGTTCTCAAAACGTTTTCGGTTGCTCAGGCGCTACTCGGACACCCAAATGCTAGACGATCGATGTTATTCAACTCGGAACAGCAAGACGCTCAAGAATTTCTGGTGATGATGATTGATGCACTCGAGGCGGAAGCTAAATTATTGACAGACCAACTACTGCTCGAGTATCAATCCACTCAAATTAATGGATTCGAGAGAGATCAGTTTTGGGTTCAGGCTCGTGAGATTTGTAGAAGCCCATTCAGAGGGCTCATGGCACATCGAATCGCATGCGGCACTTGCGGTTTCACGTCTGTCATCCGACACTCATTTGCCGACCATTTCTCTCTCAATGTCCCTCCAAAGGTATTCCCATTTTTATATACTCCTTTTTTCTCTCCTCGGATTCACAAATCTAGCTTGTTGGTTCGATCTTAATTTTAACCTTAATCTGGTTTATTTTGGCAAAGTTTAGACAACATGCCGACTCGAATCGTGTCTCCAAGAATACACTAAGCTGGAAGTTCTGGATGATTACATCTGTCGAAAATGTTCTCTCAAAAAGACCTCGGAGAAGTTAAAACTTCAACTCTTAGAAATCCAACAGCAGGAGAAGGTGACGAGTAACAAAAAGAAACAATTGCAGTTAATTAAAAGAAAGTTGGCAATGTTGAAGTCGGCAATAGACGAAGATCCCGAGCGAGAGCTAACACCTCCAATTACCATTGAAAGGGTAGCTAGCTTGACTACAACCAAACAAACGATGTTTGCTCGAGTATGTATATCCTTTTCCCTTAATTCTAGTAACGAGATTCCAAAGATTGATCGATTCCGCTTCTTTATTGATTATACCAAAACAAAAAGCCACCAGATTCCCTCACATTCCACATATCTAGATCAACGGCCTACGCCAGAGGAGTATCTTTCAAGAACCATTGTCAAGTGACATATCCAGAACATTTGATACTAGACCCATATTGCACTACGTTCGAGTTGTCTGGCGATGCGACTCAGCCGATTTCAAGCTATCGAAAGTCGAATGATTATCGATATCGATTATCCTCAGTGGTTGTCCATTTCGGATCACATTCATTTGGACATTACATCACCTATCGAAGGGCGCCCCCGCTTTCGCCTCCTAAATCCAACAGCACCCCAGCAGATCAGTTGTTGACAGGAGAAAAGGAAGATCGTGTAAAGGGTGGAGAGCGTCGGATAGGTCGGGAAGGAGATGATCATAGACAGACTTGGTATAGGATTTCAGACGAAAACGTACAACTCGCCTCAATTGATGACGCCTTGAGATCGAATCCTTTCCTGTTGATGTACGAACGAGTATTCGAACCCGATCATCATCATCATCAAGTTGGTAATCCAATCAGGGAACATCAAGTATTCGATTCTTCTGACCTCCTCGATCATCATCATCTTCCTCCTCCTCACAATCTCGCCTCTGTTAAACCCGTCGCCAGAGAACTTTCTTGGTTTCAAATTTGAAAAAAAAAAAAAAAAAAATGAAATGAAAACAAAAACTGAAACAGCCTCTAATTTTTTGATCATCTTGTTAAACTATTTATCAAACATACAGTATCTATCTTCACTTATATGTTCTTTGTGTGATATATCCATTATTATTATTATGATTATTTTTGCTTCAATATGGATAGAGATGAAACAAATTCCTGGCTCTGATTGATTGATAGGGTAACTGGATAATTGTTATCATTATAATACATCAGCAACAGATTCAAGTTTTGTTTTGAGGGGTAGGCAATAAATGCCCTCCAAAATATTGGTGTACTCTAAATCAAAAAACTCTCATCATTTTTGGAGTGAGTGGAAGTCTATCAGCCTTATAGACATTACAGCTGTTCTAAAGGCTTCAAAAATGGTTGTGCATGATAAGAGTAATGGGTCCTGTTTGTTGGTGTAAGGGTTCCCCTTACCCTGACTGAACTGTAGTAGAAGCATCTAAACTTATTCTTATATGTAGTACATCACACCTGGTATATCTATTGTATTTGAGTTCAGATCCCTTTCTCTCTTCCTTTCTTCAAGCTGGTCTTCATCCTCAAGGTTTTCTCTTTCCATATTTTATAGTGAAATTATAACACTCTTCTATATAGACCTCTGGCCTCTGTCCCTCTGTCCCACCAACTTTCATAGTGAAGGACTCCCAGTCCTTATAGTTGGCTTTGTGTTGGAGGCTCTGATATTGAGTTGAGGAGGTGTTGGAAGAATGCTTCCTCCTCTTTGTCCTATGGGTTCATGTGGATGTGGGACATGGCAGTTTGTTGCTGCAGATGGGGAGTTAGTGAGTTAACTTTACAGAGGGACATGCAGGTGGCATTGCTCTTTTTATCTCCTGCAACCTTACTTAATGGGCCCTACAAGGGTGGTTTTTGCCAACTAAGTAGTTAGTGAGGTGTGCAGGACTTGGCTGCTAGTTAGGTACCCAGCCCAATAGGTGCGGATGCTCTTGTATGATGAATACAAGTACTAATAATAATAATGCACTGAATATCTAGTTGGAAATATTTAGTAAGATCATTTAATCAGTTCATTTTTTTTTACAAATAAAATACTTCATTTGATACAATTGATTAAGCAATTGTTCACTGGTGGACCAATTTGGTTTGCAAGACTAAACAGAATACTTTTGGTGAAGTAATGACTTAGGGTGAGATGAGTGAAGAAGTTGTTAAGATTGATTTAGATCAAAAACTTCTTTTTCATCATGATCATGATCATCAAAACTCACCTGGAGTTCAACAATCTTGGATCATCACTATTTAAGTTTATCATGTTGTCATTGACATCATGATATGCTTCCCCAGTAACCATATTGCTCTTTGGAAGTTTGTTATTGAAACTAACTGATTCTATATAATTAAAGCTAGAAAGTGTGTTAGTGCATTATGCTGCTCTATGTAGTAGATAACACAGCCAGCAAAGCTGGCTAGGATGGCCACATCCAAGTTTATATTGGGTGCAGCCACCCAATTCAAACTTGGGTTCCATGCCATCAAGTGACTTGTTGACTGATTCAAATTTTGTGGCCAAAAACCCAGGCCATCAAGTTTGAATTGATCAACAATTCATTTGGTGGTGTGGCTCCTGAGTTTGAACCAGGTGGCTGCACTGGATATAAACCTGGATGCCATCCAACGGGTGGCTGCACTGGATATAAACCTGGAGGCCATCCAACAGGTGTCAGCCTTAGAGACAGTATACACTGTCCAAAAGACTTCAAATTATTTCTAGTCAATTAATAATAATATTATTTCATCATTATTATTATTAATTATTCATTATTTTCTCTCTTTAAAGAAGTTCTAAGTATACTTCATTTTTATCACTAAATTATGACCTTTTTATTAACATATTGTTCC
>LUKR01001036.1:2046-14945 GCA_019395275.1 Puccinia brachypodii
GTGGGAAAAACCAAGGAAAGAGCGCCAAGGCAGGTTTCCAGATATACCTGGCCTCGTCAAACTTCCCTCTCTTCCTCCCCCAGTCAAAAAACAAACAAGAAAAAGCAAGAACTCATGTACACTTTGAAGGAAAAGATGTTGAATTAAGTAACACGCCGCAGGTCCCTTACTTTCTGAGAATAAGTCCCACTGTATAGTGTCACTATTCTCCAAAGTAAGTCAGCTGTTCCCCTTCTAAACCACACATTAGTTCCTCTTTATTCTTCCCCTTTTTCCTCTCATCTTTTCTTTTATATCTTTAAAATTAAAACTATTAAAGGAATATTAAAAAGAATAAAATATAAAATATAAAGAAAAATATAATATAATAAGAATAAAATCCTCCCCATATTCATAGTTTTGTGGGTTAACTAGAAAACCCCATAGGTTTCCCAGTAAAGAACCTGGTTAGTTTCCTTTAACCTTTAAAAACTGTGGCTGGACTTTTTAGTACCAGACCTCCTATCTGTTATTAAAGAAGGAGAGGCTAGCTTAGAGCAGCTTGACCAGCAGTCCCATAAAGACTGGTCTGAGAAATAAAAGAGGATATAAAAAATAAATAAATAAAAATCATATATTTCTTATCTTTCTCTCTCCCTTTTTGTATCTACTTTAGTTATCAATTGTAATCCAATTGATAACTTACTCATAAACCTTGTGTCTGCATGTCACTCTAGAGACGCTGGCTCACACTCTAGCTATGGGTACTCATGTTCTGTGACTGGGTGTCTGATCCTGTTTATGTGTGCCTTGATCTCTGCATGTATTCTGTATAGATTAAGCTGACCTCTTCATATGTAGCTTTGACTGTGTTTTTATGTAAATGAGAGTGAAGCTGGTGCTTGCTGTTGTCCAAATGTTTCTGGTACTTGAGGTGGCCATATCTTGGTAACTGATGGGAATTTATGGTTGGTGTGAGTGAGTGACCTAAGGTGAATTGGAGTTTAGAATATGATTCTGTAATAATATTCCAGGTTTTGTTGTTCCTTGAGGTGGTTTCTTGCTATGTATAAATTATTAGTTGGAGAAAATTAGAATCACCACACCGGATAGAGAGAGACAAGAGTTCCGGGAGAAAAAGAGGAAAGACTTATGCACCTATTGAGGTGTATAAGGAGTGACCAAGATGAATGAGTAAAAAAAAGGAAACAAAAAACAAAGTGACTGGAGAAAAACAAGTAGATTTATGCAAAAACATCTGAAACCTAACATAAAGATAAAACACAAGGTTTAAACCTAATCTAGCTAACTACCCTTCCAAACATCCTGCTGTGCCGTAGCTTCACAATTATCAGCACCCAAACATAATCCCCCCTGGTCCTCCGTTCATATAGTTCAAATACAGTCACATACCCCTTTGGACGATGAAGAGAAAGGTACCAGCGTCCTCTCAGTTGATATCTACTACAGAAAAAATTCCAGTCAACACCAACATGATTGATCTGGACATGAGTGATGAAAATCAACCCTCAGTGCCATCCCTCAAGCGCAGCTGGGTTTGGACCCACTTTAAGACAACCATCAACAGTAGTTTTGCCATCTGCCAAGTTGGTCTAAAAGGCAGACAACTCTTTGAAGCTAAAATAAAGAAAGATAAGAGTGGAAGTACCAAGAGCTTCCACAGCCATCTCTTGCTAATTCAACAGCTTTTCAATCCCAAGTGCTGGGACAATACCAAGGAGTCGGTGCACATGGATATAGGAAAGTGGGCCAAGTCCAGATCTTCAAAACCAACAGTTGGCCATTTTTTTATCTTTTGAATTTAGTTTATGGGTTTCTCTAACAATTGATTTCATTGCAGTTGGAGCTTAATAAGGAATCCCTTAAGAATGCACTTGCATACTTCCTAGCTCAGAGTGATCTCCCCTTTGCCATTGTGGAAAGAGAGTCTTTCTGTGCACTTGTATACCTTCTCAACAAATCAGTCAAGCAGGAATGTAAATCCATCTTTCCCTACTTTATATCCAGTTGCAAGAGACTATCAAACTCAAATTTCTAGCTGGGAAAGACCACATCTCCTTTAAAACCAATGTGTGGACGGCTCCAAATGTTACCACTTTCATGGCAGTGACAGCACATTACGTTGATGATAAATTTGAAATGAAAGACTTGACTCTTGCAGTCCCTCACATCCAAGGTATATATAATTTTTTGCTTCTTGGTTTTTTCATCTTCTCTTCAAACATGAGCTGAATTTCACCTTTCTATAGGCCAGCACACGGGGAAGATTTTCACCAGTTTATTCTATGATGTACTCAACAAGTACAATTGTCTTGAAAAGATACATACAATTACTGCCAACAACATCTCAACAAAAAACAAGATGGCACAAGCAGCTTCAACACCTCTAACCACCCTCTTGGTTGCATTGCCCATGTGATCAACCTTGCCTCCAAGGCAGGAATCAATGCCCTTGGAACTATTGATGATAATGAAGGCAAAGAACTCTCAAAAAACAAAATGGGAATGTCAGAAAAAACTACCAAGCCAGCCACGCAAGCAGATAGTAGCCAGATGGGCATCAACCCCATGAATACTGAACCTGACAGAGCTGATGCCAATTGCAACTCAATTCTCAAGAGAATACATGGGCAACAATGGGAAGCTATTTTACCTGTATTGGTATCATAACAATTTTTTGTGTGTTATTTCTGGTGTTACCAGTAACGGTTGCACAATACTGTATCACCTCAGACTTTTGTATTTTATGGGTGTGTTACAATATCTTGTGAAAAAGAAGAATCTGTGTTCCTATACTGCGCAGGCTAACAGATTTTTTTTTGTAATGGAGCTGAGTACAACACAAAAAGTAAATGTAGCTATTTTTTTGATTGGGGCAGCAATGATGCCAAAACCTTCCCCACATCTTCAAATTCTACCTTGAGAGTTATATCTTCCCGCAGCCACATCAGGCTGCTCACACAGCAAGACATAGTTGATGGGAGCAAGCGCCCGCAATTGCTTGTACACACATCTGCTGCAGCAGAGAAGAGTCGCTCTACAGCACAGGAGATTGCTGTTGATCCTAGGTATTCTCGAGCCATAACTTCTAGAACTGGGTAGGTACACCCGTGTGCCTACATGATATACAAGGACATGGTCAATTAAAAGGACAAAGGAGGGATTACTATGAGTACATACCTTCCACCACTTCAAAGGGGTTGATTTATGGGAAAGATCATCATTGACAAAGTGTAGATCTGCCTTCAAGTAAGCTTCAATTGCTTTCTTTGCGGCTGTGGGCGCTTGAGTTGTTTGAGATTGTAATCTGGCCATTAAGGAGTTGGGCGTGTGGGTGGGTGGTTTTTGGATGATAGTCAAATCAGATTCAGTTGGAGGGACAGCTGCTGGCTTCTTTTGATGAGTCTTGTAATGCAAGAACTCCTGATTGATGAGTTTGTGACATCTTTTCACCTCATTGCTCTGTGGGCCGTATGCGAGTTCAAAGATGTCTATTCTATAGCAAGGATGTAAGACTGTAGCTATGACAAGTTTATCACAATCAAAAGCCTTGTTAAGGTAATGTTCCACCCGCTTGAGCATGGTGTGGTACATTGGATAGAGTGTGTCCTCCGGGTTGGACTGGCCAAGCTTATTGGAGATATTGTCTTTGAGCTCCAGATACTTTGGCAATACATGTGCGCCGGTTGAACTGTTGCCTTCCATTTAAGATGTCAGCTCAACAAAAACCTGAGAGTCGTAGGACCAATGTTGAATGTGTGAGTTTTACCGCCATCCACATCCAAATAGTTCAGTATGCAAAAAATACACTTGCCTCAAGCTCTTGATTCAGGTTGTCAATTTCCTTCCAATTGCAGGGGGAGAAGAAGACGTCCTCAAAATCACTTGCTTCTTTTTTTCCTGATCCTCTTTTAACATGCGGTCAATGACATTCCTGGCATTGATTGCTTTCTGGAGACTTTGATACTTTATGTTCCATCTTATGCCATACCTGGCAATCAATGGCATTACTTTCAAACCCATTACCAGTGCTGTTTGAGCAAATTTAGTGCGCTGAGCAGCTGATCACGTGATTTGTGTGATCACGTTGTCAAGCTGCAATAGTTCACATTTGTTAAAATCATTTTTACAACTGATTTGGACTGCAGTGAGACTACATACCTTAGTGGTAAGCTCCTTGAGTCTCTTTGTTTTGGTGTGGTTGGCAGGTGGTTCTGGATAATCACCCTCCTCAGTTTCCTCAGTTGGAAAATTTTCACCCAAGTCTGATACCTTGTTGTTGGTGTCCGCATTGCCATAGTCACTATTGGAATCACTATCTCCCACCTCCATCTTGTCAACAAATTTGATTTGTGAAGGATTCAAACTAGTAGGTACATCAGGCTCTCCTTTGCCTTCTTCAATCACCTTGAAAAGAACTGGAAAGAATCCACGAACTGACTGCTTTGCTTTCCCCAGTGGGAGAGTCTTGAGAGAAAGAGCCTCAAGCACGGCATTGACAATTAATGCCAGCTTGTGGCAGAAGCAACAAATGTGCATTGTTGCTGGGCTTCATGAGTTGGGACGGTCCCTATTATCATTGGTGTCGTTGAGCAGCAAGTACATTTCTGCTGCCATCATATTGTTATTCGACCCTGAGTCCGTGGTCTGCGCAAGCATGTAGAGGTGCAGAAGACGGATGAGGGCCCTAGGCCTTGAAGCGGAGAGGAAGAAAGGAGTGACTTATCTTATTGTACAGCTTATTCTTTTTCAGAAGAGCTGAGATGGGTTGTGCCAAGAGGTGACCATAATGTTTCCAAGGAATCATTTTGAGGCACAAGTGGCGGACTTGATACTCCCAATTCTCATCCACGTAGGCAACGGCTGCCCCAATGAAGGCAAATCAATTGCCCTTTGTGGTCCACACATTGTGGATCAGTGTAAATTTAGTGTTCAAGCTCTATCAAAATTGAATGATTGCAAGAATTCTTAGTATTTGGCAATGAGGAAAGATGTCAACTAAGACTCACAAGAAATTCACCAAATATTTGGGACTTGAGCATCTTGTAAAGCACTTTTGAATGATCAGCCAACCATCTCTGGCTATGAAGAACCGCTTTTGGGTTGGCATATTGAAAAGCCACCCTCAGATACGGGTCCTGCATACGCGACCACGCCAGCGCTTGCCTGATCTGCCAGATCATGATGATCTGGTTAAGCACTTGGTTGACAAAGACCGGCTTGACCTGGAGGAAATCAGAGATACCACACTGATTGGTATCACCCTTAATAACTTCGGCAACCAAGGGTGGTAACTTGGCACCAGCTTTCTTGGCTTTCTCCCAATTGACACAGCCATTCTGGTTTGTGTCCCCTTGAGTTGATCCGTCACGGTGTGTTTTGAGGTTCCTGTTGGTTGATTTACGGGCCTTGTAGACGCTGTTACACCATTTACACCTGTAGTTCAAGGGTTTATTTGTCTTATCCCCTTGCTTCCACAAAAGTGCATGGAAGAAGTCAAGGGGACTATCATACAAATCCGCTTTTGGCTTCTTGACATTGTGCTCTTGTATCTCAACAGAGCTATCGTCAGAAACCTTATCATATTCATGCTCCTAAACATTCCTTCCACTTGTCTGCCGTGGATTGAATGGGTCTATTGGTAGTTTGCTGGTCGTGAACTAAGTCCAAGAGACAAAAAAAAAGAAATACTCACCTGACGTTTGCTGCCATTTTTGTCCTTGGCCCTTTTTTGCTTGGGGCGCTGCTTCCCTTCTTCAACAGAAGATTTAATTTTCTTTATTTCCAAAGAGGTGGATGTACACTTCCTTTTGTTGGCTGGGGCGGTCTTGCGCTTGCTTTTTGTAATATTTTGAGTTGATTGAAGCAAGGCAACATTGGATTCAGTTTGATCTGAAGTTGAACCTTTGTCTTCAGTTGTGTTGCATGTGGTTCTGGGTTTTGTTATCCAAACCCGGGAGTCCAAATCAGGCTTGACCATATTTGGGTCCACTATTGTTGACAAGACACTAGTTGACCGGCGAAGTTGAGACTGGTCTGTGGAGTATCTGGTGCCAGTATTGGATTCTGAATCATCATCTCTGGAGTTCTCTGAGACTTGGGCCATTTCTGCTGAGTTTCTGTGCGGTAGAGTATGGTATAATTATTTGAGTTTCTGTGCAATAGAGTACGGAATAATTATTTTGATGATTAGTATATGAGGGGGTTGTACTAGGTCAAAGGAAATAGGTCTTGAAAATTTGTGGGACACTTGTTTGAAGCTATTGCTGCAAATCAGGGAGGGGGAACAAGAATACAAGAATATTTCCTTGTTAGAGAAAGAAAAATAGGACGTTTTGTTATCCAGGGGCAGGTTCCAATACTGTATCAGAATTTTTGGGAGAAAAAAAAAGCCCCTCGTTACAATACACCAGGAGTTCAAAAATCCCCGTTACGGCTAACAGTAATGGCTCTGGCAGTAACACTGGTACTTTAATATACTTAAAACACTCAGATACAGTAAAGTAAAGTAACTTCCCATTGTTGGCATGGGCTATCTGTCCATGTTTGGGCTACTCCCCAATCCCATGAACACTTCAAAGGTGCCACCCACTTGGCTCAGCCTGCACTCCATGCACAACATGGAAAGATTACCTGCCTCAAAATTGATGTTTTGACCTGTTGGAACTCCACCTTCAACATGTTCCATCAAGCAGTTTTACTCCAGGCTTTGTGTGAGAAATTTTGCTTGTCTCAACCTGATATTCACAAATATCTTTTATCCTTGGACGAGTGGAACCAAGCCCAGAATATCATGTTTCTCCTTGAACTACTCAGCAAGGCAATCAAGATGTTGTGTGGATCAAAGTTTCCTACACTTGCTATTACACTACCAGTTTATATCATTCTCATAAAACATCTCTACATTGCTAAACAAGGTCTCTATGACTAAGCTTGACTGATTAATCCGGTGGCCCAAATGATCATGAAGATTGAGGGATACCTCTGTGATGAACTCACCAAAGAAATATACATATGTGCAATGGTACTGGACCCAACTATCAAGCTTGCCTTTTAGAAGACTCACTCTGTCTTCATTGTCAAGAATTACAATCAATCCATCAATGATTTTCTTGCTACCTTCCACACTACTGCCAGCACATTTGAGGAAGAGATCAGATTGGTGGAAACAACTATTCCTGGAACTACCAACACCCCTGCCCCTGCCTCCAAAAAGGCCATTTTTGTTGCTGCTGCTTTGTACCAACCAAATACACAAGCCAAAGGGATTGAATCCAAGATTGCTCAATACTTGAATGTGGATCCTGAAACCAAGGGGAGCCAAAGTCTGATCTATTGGGAAGGTCAACAGAAGACCTACACCATCCTTTCCAAATTGGTTTGTTGACACCTTGTAATCACAGCAACCAGTTCTGCCTCTGAATGTGTATTTTCCAAGGGCCAAAGAATTTTATCTTGAAAGCAATCCTTGCTCAAGCCCAAAATCATCAAACAGTTGTTGTGCCTCAAGGAATGGCACCAAGCATTTGGCGGGGCATTATGATTTCTACATTCATTCCATTTCTGTTTCTCACTCTGACAAAAACCATTGTACACAGTTCACGACCACTTGACTCAACCTTGACTCACATTTTCTTTTATTCTCAAGTTTTCTCACCCCAAAAAATACACATTGTGCATAGCTGACGGCCAATAAATGCTCTTATCCTGCCCAAAAAGAAAAAGAAAAACCCAAAAAAAGGCCCTCTGGCGCCTTTCACACCCTCCCTGCCAAATTGGCAGATACCCCGGGGAATTGTGTATCTGTGAGCCGCACCCCAAACCCATGAACCCTGGGGAAGGGCCCCGGGTTTGGGACACATCCTTACACATGCCCACCCAATGTATGTATGGCATCCCTGCTGCTAATGTGCCATACAGGAAATAGGGTTTGGATCCTGATCTCATACATCCTACATCCAGACCTGGCGGGTATCCTCTAGGCAGCCGGGTTTTGCTGCATTTTTTTCACACATTCAGGAACCTGCCAGGAGTACAGTGGGTAGACAGCAGTTTCTGCCGCACTGTTTTGAGCTCTAGAAACTTAACACACCAACTCCAAGTCATCTAACTATGTCAATTTGTTCAAAATAGGCTTGGAAGAATGATTATGAAAAAAAATTAAATACAAAAACTTAAACTTTAAAATTTGTAAAAAAAAAAAACTTTTTTTTTTTTGCCAAGCTTAAAAATCATTTTTTAGACAAAGTGAAATACACAGAAAGGAAGCATAGAACATAACAAGAATGATAATGAATGAAAAAAAAAATTGAAACCAAAAAAGTTTGAGCTTGTTGGAGGGAAAATCTGAAGTCAAAATTGGGAGGTTGCAGGGCCAGAATGCCACATGTGCTAAGAAATGACCCACTCTAGCCATTTTTTAAACCACCCAGAAGTATTATTTTTTTTCAAGATTTTTATTTCTTATCATTCATTTTGGATCTCATACTATCATTCCACAGCCTTCATATTTTTGTGAGGAAAAACATTTTAAAGTTTTTTTTTCTGTTTTTTCTGTTTTTTCTGGTTTTTTTTTTTTGTATTCATGCTAAGAATCCTATGTTTTGAAAATTCCTTCAAGTGCCATGACTCAAAGTTGATGGGGTGGGCTTCTGGAGTCAAAAAGCTGTTTGAAAAAACTTCTGTTGAGCCACTATACATGTTCTCTATTATTATTGGTTGGTATTTTCTACATTTCAAGGTACAGTATCCTCCCAGATGTTTACGTCCGGGGGTAAACTGTCACAAGTTGACTTGCGCCCGTGCACTGAATCACAGTGTGCTGGTGCAAGTCAACGCAAACCATTCCCTCATGTCATTGGCCCGGCAATTCTCCCTTCCAAACAACATCAATCTGGTACAACGTTGTGAGTATCCCTTTTTTTCTTGTCTTTCAAGTTTTTTCTGATCATTTTTCTTTCCTTTTATGTCATTTGTTGTGTCCAGAATTGATGGGCCATGTACGTGCCCAACCCAACCTCATGACCAAGCAGAAAGCTCACATTGCCGGCATGGTCAAAGGCGGGATGTCACACGGACAAGTTGCTAGGAAGGTTGGCACCGGACAAACCACTGTCTCAGCCATTGTGGCATGGGCTTGAAATCACAGAACTGTTGAAACAGCTCCAAAGACTGGCCAGCAAGATCTCCTTCAGCTCCAACGGGCCCTTGTAAGCAATCCAAAGTCAGCCCTTGAGGAGATCACCAATACCATGGCCACTTGGGTATCAAGCTCAACCATCCAAAGACGTGCCCACAAGATTGGATACAACAGTTGGATTGCTGTGAAGAAGCTATTCATAAACAATAAAAACAAGCAAAAACTACTTGATTTTTCTTGTCAGCACCTTGAATGGACAATCACCAACTGGTCCAAGGTTATATGGTTGTACAAATCTTCTTTTGAGACTGGAAAGAAGTCACAGCAGGTCAAAGTCTGGCGTCAGGTTGGTAAGCAAATGGAACTCAACTGTCTTGAACCCACATTCAAAAGCGGGTGGTCATCAACTTCAATCTGGGGCACATTAGGAAAATTCATTGCTTGACATTTTGAAAAAAATAAAAGCCTTTTTCTTTTAAATAAAAAAAACATGGGGAGTTTAGCTGAGATGTGGGGGATAATGATTATCAAATAAAAAAATTCAAAAAATGAAAAATTAATATTTTATTGGCCCACCAGAGGCCTCTACAACCAGGTGCATTTGATTGGGAATTGATTGAACTAAATTACTGATGTGATCAGCAGGGATGTCATCCCAACCAAGCTTGATTGCTTCCTTCATCTTTTCAAGGGATTTGGGTTGGTAGTTCTTGCTGATTGCAGTCTTCAGTATCTTCCACAGGTTCGCAATTTGATTCAAATCAAGATTCCAATTGTTTTCCTTCAATCAGGTGGCACCAAAGCGGTTGACTACATCAACCAGGTGTACAGAGGACAACTTGTCAACATGCTAACCTCAATTGATCCCAACCACCAACTCCTGTTGATGGAGGAAAACACCCGCTCACACACTGCCAAACTCACCAAAGCTTTCTGCAATGACAATCACATAACCACCCTCAAATGGCTGCCCCAGTTTCCAGATTTGAATCCAATTGAGAACCTGTGGAAGATACTGAAGACTGCAATCAGCAAGAACTACCAAACCAAATACCTTGACAAGATGAAGAAATCAATCAAGCTTGGTTGGGATGACATCCCTGCTGATCACATCAGTAATTTAGTTCAATCAATTCCCAATCAAATGCACCTGGTTTTAGAGGCCTCTGGTGGTCCAATAAAATATTAATTTTTCATTTTTTTCATTTTTATTTGATAATCATTATCTGCTGCATCTCAGCTAGACTCCTCATGTTTTTTTTTATTTTAAAAAAAATATTAAATTTTGCTTTTATTTTTTTAAAATGCCAAGAAATGACTTTTCCTATTCTGTTTTTTCATACTCTTTTTTGTCATCTCCCTATCTACCACTCCCAAAAAAATGGGAAACAAAGAATGAGTTTTTTTAAAAAAAATTAAGTAATCCAACTGCCATAAACATCTGGGAGGATACTGTACATACAAATTTTACAATTCAGAGAACACACCTTTGTCAACACCCTTGTTGATTTCAACTCATGGGAATCAAATTCTCAGAATTCCATGGATATGATCAAAGAAATCAAAATTGTGGTCCATGAGAATGATGCTGAAGAAACAAACTCTATTACTTATTTACTTATGTACCACTTCATCTAGTTGTACATAGCCTTATAGATATGCTACTTCATATCTATCCTACATCAAAATACAACACCAAAATTGTTAAAATAAATATATACATAAAATCTCACCTCAATATGTGGCTACTGCGCCTGCCAAAGGCATGCACTTGCTGGTAGGTTTCACAGCATGAACTGATTGCTTGGAATGGCCGGTTTGGCTTGTCCTTGGACTTGCCTGTCCAATCAGTTCTCCAAAATTGCCGTCCTACTTACCTGTCCAAGAATGAGATGTTCCAGCCTGTCAACTGCTTGGAAAAGCTGGTTGGACAACCCGTCAGACAGCCATGTCCAAGAACTCGTTTGACCAGCCCATCTGAGTAGTTCATGTAGGCAGTGTTTGTAGGCACCCACTGGTGCACACATTGCCAAATGTGGTGCTGTCAACCCTGTAAGAATTCAGACAACTGACTAAGAGTTTTATTTCATTGTTAGGGTCATTCTGTTAAGTACATGTGATAGAGAACATGTAATATAGAAAACAGAAATGAGAAGAGGATCTTACCTAAGTGCAGAAACAATAATGCTAAAGGGCATTAGTGAGGTGAAGGATAATAGGAAAGGGGAGAGAACAAGTGTGAGTCAGAGAGGTAAGAGAAGATGAATAAGGAAATGAGACTGATCAAAGCTACAGAAAGGGGTTGTTGCACAGTTGAGGTAAAGTAGATGATAAGGAGAATGGAAAGAAAACAGATAGAGGAAATGGGAGAAGTAAGGGTTGATGAATGATAATGGTGGAGAAGATAGCTAGAGGATGGGAAAGTAAAGGAGGTGGGCTTGTTTAACTACATTTTATGATGAGAAATTGATCAGCCAAAAAAATCCAGATTATCAAGCTCTTATATAGTCTATGAGAGTGGTCAACTCATGGTTTAATGTGCCAGGTTAGCAGCAAGCTCTTGCTGACCTGTTCAGGGTTTTTAGCTTTGTTGTTGGACCAAACCGGATTGGTTGTCAGGGTTCAACAACTGCACATTGTATGCTATAGATATGGTAATGAATACATGGTTAGTATTCTGCACCAGACCGGTTTTGATTTCACAGTTTGGGTCAGGGGTTTCAACAACCACTTAAACAGTGCATTTAGGAATGCCTTGGTTGAGGGGTGAATATCAGTAGGATTCTCAATTGAAACAAACCCTGCTAATTTAAGATGTGAATAATTCTTTTTTTCCCTTCTTTCAAAAAAAAATACATAATCAAATTATAATAATAATAGAGGTTTGGAAAAACAACACCCGGGAATTGGCCAACAACACCCAACAACCATCAATGGATGGGTGTTGGGTGTTGTTTTTCCAATTCAACGCCCGTATCCGGGTGTTGTTTGAAAAAAATAAGAAAAAAAAAGGGTGTTGGAAAGCAAATCCAACACCCAAGGTCACATGTTTTGGGTGTTGGCTTGCCCCGACTATTTGGGTTTTTTTTTTTCAGATTTTGGGTTTTGGGAGGCAAATCCAACACCCAAGACCCTTGGTTTTGGGTGTTGGGGCCGTGTGTCATCCCAACCCCTGCACAGACACAACACGCGGGCCCCACACCCACCCACAACCAACTAAATCCAACACCTTGACGTCTCCGATCAACCCAAACCCAGAAAAAACAAGAAAAAACCTACCTGATGTCTCAGAATCACTCTAGCAACGCTGTGGAGGGTCTTAGCAACCCCGCTGGCCCCTCTAGCAAGCCTACTAGCCCCCCTAGATCCCCTGAGGCTCCACTAGACCCAATCCTAGCTGAAATAACCAAAAAAAATGAATCAAGAAAACAATGCAACTCAAGAAAAAAAAATGAAATAGAAAAAATAGAAAATGAAATAGAAAAAAAAAATGAAAATGAAACAGAAAATGAAAAAAAATGAACTAGATGAATAAGCTCTAGAACTCAAGGACAACAAGATAATTGAAAAGTGCCTGGAATTATTACAGTCTCAGTTCACCAAAGAAGATGACAAGAATGAAGAAACACAAAAGATAATAGAAAAGATAGCTCTAGACAACTTCAACAACAATAATCAAATCAATAAAGCTGAGGAGGAAAATGAAACCAACGGTAAAAATTTCCATGAAGAAAATCATCTCAAAGAAATTCCAGACCCG
>LUKR01001039.1:2525-14927 GCA_019395275.1 Puccinia brachypodii
TACATTCCTTCACCCCTTCCCCTTTTTGTCATTTGTTATCCTATTTTTCTTTCCTTTATATTCTCGGGATCACATTGAATTTCCTTCCTACTTAAAAAAAAAAAAAAAAAAAAATCACGCTATTTGCTAGTGTTGATACAAAGGTCGAACCTTATTAGAAAACTCACCATCACACTTTACCACAGAGCCACAAATGTTTTAAGCAGAATGTGTAAAAAAAATGCTTATGCTAGTGTTTTTAACTGGCCTTTGAACCGATCAAGGAGGGACATACACTTGGTCAAAAAAGATTAGAGATAAACTACGTTTAAAAGATTTTAGGACGGGCAACGCATGTAAAATTTGAATGAAAATTGGGGGCACGTGCCACGAATCACTAAGGTTCATTTTTGGCATTCCCCCCCGCAACCGACGCTGATACCTGCCGCTTCCCGCAGCCGGACAATTGTGCTATTGGTCTGTAGATATATTTAAGTATCAACCCGCGTAAATGGGAGTGCTACCAATAATCGTTCATTCTATTCACAATGGCTCAGGTGGGACCAACCTGAGGGACTCGTAACTTCTGACGCTGATATGATCTGAGAATTGTGTGATCATGAGCGAATCACATAAGTATTTATGCTTTTGGAAGCCTTTGTGTTTACAAACTGTAGTCTTTTGCGAGAAAAGTGGCCATGATCATCCATCACACGAGATCAATGAAACGCTCATCTCAGAGATTTATGAGAAAAGACTAGACTGGAACTGATTTGTCAATCCGTAAAATTTATTTTTGTTGTTCATTATATTATATTTCATTTGATTTTATACATGCAGAAATTCAAGATAGATGAGGGGGATTTGGGAAAAAAATTATAATTCAAAAAAAAAAAAAAAAAAAACTTAGGATGACGAGGGCTCTCGGCTTTTTTCATGATAATGGTCAGCAGCATAAACTGCATGAGCGATTTCGAAAGCCTATACCATAACAAAATGTGAAAGAGAGAAGGGAAATGAGTCAAGGTATTTATGGATAGAAGTAAATATAAGGGGCTGATGATGATTCGGAAAATATACTCACAATTAGTATGATAATGATCCATTCCAATCGATGTGAATATTTCTAACAACAGAGATAAAAAGAGATAAAGTCAGCGTGATACATAGATGAGCAAGAAATGTTATTTTTTTCGGATTATGGATAGATGTTGGGAAGTTTCAGTTCAAGGGAAAGAGCGAAAGAAAGACTGACAGAATTGCTAAACTCGAACAATCTACCTTGAAGTTCAATAGCCATTGAAAGCTTATCATTTAAGACTCTTAATCTTCTTTCGAAGTCAAACTCTCGGAGAACTTTTTTGAAATGGCCTGTTAGAAATAGAAAAGAATATCGCACAAGTCAAATATTGACATTGATTTGGGACGATGATATGACGCTCTCAATTTGTTTCTCTTGATTATTAGAAGAAGACAAGGGGAAAAAGACGTACGTTCTTCAGCACCGGTATCTTCCCAAAACCATTCAGGTAAATCGATAAGATTTTCCTCTTTAAGACTAAGGCCTTGTCTGAGTTCCAAGAGCTCGCCGTACCTGGCGATGATTTCGTGTTTATTAAGAGGCGAATCATTTCCAGCTTTAAGTTTTGAAGGTACATGTTCGACCTTTGAGAGGAATTCATCCAGTTGAGCTTCGTACCGCGAGAGTCGACATGCCCGGGCGAGAGCGGAAGAGACGGCGAGCTTGGATAATAAAAGTAAATCTGATGGAGGTTCAAGAGATTTTGAGGAGGGTGGTGATGGTGACATGAATGGCGTTAAAAGCTTCCTTGTCCTCGTCGTTGTTCCTGATGAGATTGCTGTCTTTTGGCCTTCAGATACCGAGCCAGACTCGGGTCGAATTGCACAAACTACGATCTGATCAGTATCCACTTCAAACATCGGTCCAGTATTCGATTCTAGGTAATCTACTGTCTCCTTTTCGGGTACCCGACTCGGATTTACTTCTAATAAATTCGTCCCTTTATCTTTCTTTGGGCGGATAATAGTCCTGAGAAATTTCGTGGCTTCTTCTGTGCTGATTCCCCAACTGACAAAACTACCTAACGATATGTCCAAAAAAACAGTCAAATTTCGGTTCATCTTTTGTCTTACTCCATTTTCAGTCTGATGATAAATGTTCAATGCCATCTCAATTCGACATGGTTTTTTATATCAGTACGCACAAGGGTTCACTTGTCGTGCAGGGCTTCACGTGGTACCGAAGCCACTGTGATTATTATCGGATGGTCAATGAAAAGATAGAGATCCTAACCAGATTCAAACACGAAAATTTCCCCATTCCGGTTAGAGGGATCCACTGTGAGGGTTTGACTGTCGGAAGAAGAGGAAGGTGGCCATTGGGGTAGCCAGATAGCTTCGCCTAGCACGTTGAACATCCTGGTCGATCCTGGATATCCTGCTTCATCCAGGTGTTTGGGCAGTGTTCGTAGATCATACTCTTCAGCCGTCGAGTAAGCTATCACCTTGCCAATTGACCTCGTCGGCCGGCCCGTAGGATTTGATCCTTCTTTTAAATCCCACTTCAGAATGGATGCCTGTCCATGTGGACCTACTCTCTTTTTTGAAGTCTTCTTGGCGAGAGCTATCGTCTGGACGGAACTAGTCTCCCCTTCGGGTCCGGTTAGGGTGCTCAGAGGCCGGATGCTCAGCAGTCCGATTCGAACGCCAAAATTCTTTTCCTTCGGCTGGGCGGTTGCCTTGTGAGTGTGGATTATCGGGTTAAGCGACCTGAGATTGGATCTGAACATTTCATTCAAACGGCGTATTAGCAAATTGGACATTCCAATTAAATATTTTGTGAAGGAAACTCACCCATTTATGCCCCTGTCACATCTGTGTCACCTGCAGTGCAGCCACGCGCCGCGGTACCCGGCAATCGGCTTGAGTGGAAACATCGGCGTCCGAGCTTGCCGGGCGCCTCCCCTTGGTCACGCTACTCGAGCAACCTTCACTGAGCTTGACTGGCTATAGATTTCAAGTGGAATGGCTATGGCAGTTTCTGCTGTGGACCGATGAGAGCAATGTCAACCCGCAGTCTGGTTGGGTTATCGCCATGCTTCTGAATCCTTTTTCGTTGACCAAGGGATTAATGATTACAATGCACAATACATTTTGGAACTAGCGCAACTTGAACATTTTTCTTTTTTGAAAACAATAGGATAGGCTTTGCGAGGATTGACTCCTTAATCTGTTTGGCTTTTTCTCTGCCACGCCACTACGAACAACCGTTTGATGAAGTCACTTGAGCATGGAAATAAGATGGTTTAGAAGAAGCTTGGATCAATAACTGTCAGACTAGAACTCGTTGTCAAAACCAGCTTGATTCTTGCTAGAGAAAGAGTCGCCTTGGGAGTTGGCACCATAGCCGCCGGAACTGACGGCTAAGAAGCAAAACAGAATGTTCAACACAACTCGCATAAGTTGGCCCTTGGAATGAAAGGTGTTGATCTGACTTACAATCCCGACTGTCTCCAACACCACCGGCATTTACTCCGCCGCGAGCCCCAAAGTCATCAGACGGGCCATTGTTGCCCTCGCCAGAAAGGCCACTGAACCCACGGGATTGTTGGAAACCAGAGTCGCCGTAGCTGTCAGCTTGAGAAGCTCGAGTAGCGTCACGTCCTTGAGCATCTGAAAAGCGGCAAGAACCGAATCAAAAACGATATTCTTGGGGTAGACTCATTCAGGTTGTTGCTTCATAAAACCTGCACTTACATCCCATTCCACTGCCAACGTTCTCGCTTACATTATCATAACGAGATCCGGCCCCTCCAGAGCTGTAATCATCAGATTGGTCGTCTCCGGTCCCAGCCTTGACGTACCTCGAATCATCAGCATCTTTTTTTCATGTACATCCGGAACAGACAAAAAAGCATTGATCGATGGTCAGCTTACTTGTACATATATGTGGGCCGTGTATAAGCCAGTAGTGCTGACTCACTTATGTTTCCACCGGAGCTCTGGTTACGACCTCCGCTACGATCAGAATCATTCTGACCCGAAAATCTTTCGCTACCCTTCTCGTAATTGTTGTTCTTATTCTTCGCCGAGTTCAAAAGATCTTTAGCCTATTTAAACGAGTTCAAATCAGACATTCCTGCTCAGCTGTCTGCGCATACTCAAGGCAAGTTTTCTAGTGATCGTGCAGCCTCGATCACCAATTTCATCACTGTCAACAGTCTGAACAAGAAAGGTAAGGATATTGACTTCGTCTAATAAACCCATGATGCTTCCGTGAACTCTGCAGTTAACAAATATACGATTTTCTTCGGGGTTGATTGATACTTGACTCTCTAGTCGTTCTTCCCGCGGTTCGATGGGGATGGGGAAGAATTGCCCGGCAAGGAACGAGTTTTTAAATATTTCAGCTGAAAATTGATGTCTTGGTTTCAGCGGCAGAGAAAGTCACGTCATCGGACGTTGGTCGTGACGTCAATTCGAACCTCACAGCCTCATCAGAACTTAGAAGTTCCGGAGTCACAGTGCTCTTTATAACCAATCACTTCGATCATGCCCAAATTATTATTGATTTCATATGAGTTTCGGCATGAAATAGCTGGCAGATCAAAATAGATTTGCTTACACCGCTGCTCCAGCACTGCATGACCACGGAAGACCACTAGCCACGGGGAAGAGATTAGAAGCAAGCCAGGAGGCTTCCGAGGTATTAATTTCAGGGAAAATCCAAAGAACACCGTTGGACTTAGTCAGATTTAGGATCTACCACTCAATCGGGAGTTGACTCAGCCACTTGTTTTGATTTCACGAAACATGCTTGTCCCTGGAGGAAGGCACACCGGAGCATAGCGCGCTGACAATCGGAGCAAGCAAAATCTAATAATCTGGATTCATTAAGCGAACTTGCCGGGTAATCGGGCTGTGCTGCTATATTACACCACTGCGTCACTTTTGAGATTCTGGAAGGTTGGGCCAACGGAGATCAGCATGACAGGTGAGCTGACTGTTGCCCCAACTCAGACCCAACGGTGGGCTTGGGGATGGTTGGAGGACTGTTGGGACAAGGAAGGGCCACTCCAACAGAACGGACCCACCACTGTTTGCCCAACCGTCCCAATGTTGGTCCCACCCTTCTTCCAACAAACATCCTTGGTTGGGCAAATGGCTGGAGGTTGGTTGGACCACCAGTCAGCTCCTCCCTCTGTGCAATGTTTGGCCAACGACCGGGTAATCACCAATCCTCTTCTCAATGTTGCTCCCTCTGTTGGGTCAATGTTGGGGGTGGTTTTTTTGTCATGTAAAGATTGACACATTTTCTTAGGTCCCATGTAATGATTCAAGAAAACTTGATTAGGAAAAAGAAAAAAATCAAGTCCAGAATTGACTTGAATAAAAAAAAAGGCCTTGCTGCAGCCAGACATTTAGCGGGATATACTCTTTTTTCTGCAAGATCATCAAGGAGCAATAGCCAAATGGTAAATGGGTCCCTTGACCTCTGCATCCACTGGTGATCAGGTTGTAGTTTCAACCAACGTCAGTCTTCCTGGTGATAATTTTGCTCAACACCACCGCGGTCAACATTGGAGCAACTAAAAAGGTGTTATGCCAACCCTTTTGTTTGGTACCTCATTGTAGGCAACATTGAACCAACCACACATCAAAAGTGGGGGACACCATGGGGGAACCAAGCCCCCAACAGATGCAAGACCTGATTTGAGGAAAGGTTGGGCATCCGTTGCGGGCTTGTGGGTCAACCGTGAACCAACGGTTCCACTTTTACAGAACGACCTCAAGTTGAAATTTCAATGTTGGTCACCAAGCCAAAGCGCATGGTTGTATAAACCACAAATCTTTGGTTGGGTAACCGTTTGGTTGGCCTGGTGGTGTACCAGAGTGAAACTTGGCCCAAGTTCCAGAAAAAGTAATGAATTGGGAATCAGGGATTGCTGAATCTGGAACTTTCATCCTCAAAGGAGAACAAATCCAGAATACCTCAGGCTTTGGGTCACTGCAGTGTCTTTGGCTTCACACCATGCTCGCGTGGTTGGCTCCTTTGTTTACACCAATTCACAAATGAAGTTCTTAATGGTGGAGTCCCGCCGTTCAGTTGAGAATAGTCAAACTTGGAGCTCAATCTTTGGCGGCGGGCTAATATGCCGCATGTCCAGGTGGAACTTATAATCAACTGGGAGATTCACCCTTGCAACAAAAACCGCCGGTAAAGGTCACATACCCGGATTCTGCTGCTCCGGGCTTAACCAGGCACCTGTCAGGAGGGCATCTCCCCCTTCATTTCAGGAGGTAGAAGGCCTCCAACAGCCTGTATCATTAATTGTATCTTTGGGCATTCTTGGTATCCATCCTCTCTCTAGGACATAAGGTGATTCTTTGCTAGAGGAATGTTTACTACTGTTATAAGCTATTTCTAGTGCTGGTAATAAGCTGACCCAATCATGTGTATATCCATCTTGGTTCTTGAATTCAAATCCAAATGAGCAGAATCTGTGTAACATGTCTTCTAAATTCTGGACCATTCTTTCTGCTATGCCATCTGTTTGCGGTTGATAAGCTGTGGAGAAAGCTAGTTTAGTCCCCAACATATCATGCAAGTTCCTCCAGAATTCAGAAGTGAATTTGGGATCTCTATCACTGATTATACCTTTGGGAATTCCTACATCTGCCATAATTCTGTTCCAAAAGGGCCAAGCTACTTCCATAGCTGTATCATCTTTGTGATTGGGAGTGAATCTAGCCCTTTTGGAGAATCTATCTACTACTACTAGTACTGAGTTTTAAGAATATTGTCCTCCTGGGGGAAGGCCTGTAACAAAGTCCATATTAATTATTTCCCATTTGTCTGTAGGTTCTCTAATTTTTTGGAGTAGTCCAAATCTTTTAACCGTCTGTTTATTAGCTTTTTGGCATATATCACAAGATTTAATGTACTCATGTGCTTGTTCTTTACAATTAATCCACCACACAGTTTGTTTGATTCTTTCCACAGTTCTTTCTTCTGAAAAGTGTCCTGAATTGATATTATCATGGCATTATTGGAGGATATTATTGATCTGGGATTTGTCAGCTAAAACTAACACACTGGAGTGTTTATTCCTGAAATATAACAGACCATCTAGTAGCGTGAATTTTCCTAATTTATAATGTTTGGTTAAATTCTCAGGCAAGCTGGCAATCAATTCTGGGGGGCCGCTGTCATTTCTAAGTATCTCTACTAATTTCAACAGTTCACTATCTTGGTCATAACTTTGTTGCACTAAAGCATCGAATGCTTGGTCTAATTCACTAACATGTATCCCTAAGATGGGAAAGATGTCCTCATCCTCTGGATCATAAACAGGATTATCCGGAGTATTGGGTAGAGCCCATCTACTGAGTCCATCAGCATTCTTATGCTTAGCTCCAGCTTTATGAATAATAGTCATATGTCCTCTATATTGTTGTATAGCAATTTGCCATCTAAGCATATGCCTATTTGGGATCTTCATATTCATTAAAGTCTTTACTGCCGTGCAATCTGTGACTACTACAAAGTTAGATCCTTCTAGATAGTAATTTAATTTTTCTAAGGACCATACTAAGGCTAAACATTCTATTTGACTAGCACAATATTTCCTCTCAGAACTCTTGATTTATCTGGAGATGAACAACACTGGCTTTTCTACAGGTTTGTCTTCAATGATGAACTCTTGATGTAAATCTGCTCCTAGTCCATCTAAGCAAGCATCAATGTATAATATGAATGTTTTTATCATAATCATGTTGAGCTAGGACAGGTGCAGTAGTTAGCAAGGTTTTTGATTCTTCAAATTTTGCACCCTATCATAAGTCATTTCAAATATAGTATCCTTATTACATAGAGCATACAAACATCTACTAACATTTCAAACTGTGGGATATGTTGGAGGTAGTAGCTGCAGAACCATAAGAAGGACATGATTTCAGTCCTGTTTTGTGGCATAGACTTCATCATTACTGCCACAACTTTTTTTTGGTCAATGGCCAGTTTTAATACTGAGACTACACATCCTAAAGCCTTAAGTTCTCCATATCCAAAATTACATTTCTTGATAGAAATTTCGAGGCCAGATTTTATGGATGTGCTGAGTACCAGATCAATTTTTTCTAAATGTGTTTTCCAATCATCAGAATAAATGATTATATCATCTATGTATACCATCGTCCAATTCTGTCTAATAAATGATCCAAAGATGGAGTCCATCATTCTTTGGAAGTGAGATGGGGCATTCTTTATCCCAAAAGGCATTCTGAAGTACTCATATATGCCGGTGTGGCAGATTATTCTCAAGAACTTTCTACTCTGAGGTTCTCTGGGTATCTGATTAAAACCTTTGAGGACATCCATGGTTGTTATATATTTGGCTTTGGATAAGTTATGCAAAGAGTGATCTATTCTGGGAATAGGATAATAGTCAGGTCTAGTATAATTATTCAAAGCTCTAAAATCCCCAACCATTCTAGATTTTTCATTATTCCAAGCAATCATTACGGGAGTGGTGACTTCTACTTGCTCATTATGTCCTACTTTTCTTATAACATTCAACTCCAGGAGTTCTTTTATGTGACTTTCAATTGCATCTCTAGATTTGGGACTAGAAGGGTAAGGTGACCTCCTCAGTTGTGGCGGATATGGTGGTTGGACTGTCAGTTCTAACCTCATGTCATGACCTTTAATATGTCCTATAGGTTCTTCCACTTCAAACCTTTGCAATTCTCCCCTGAAGCAGAATGTGAAATTGGATGGGGGAAAATAGGTGACCAATTTTGAGAACATTTGCCAGTAGTAAAATTGAGCAATGCTGAGCATGCTCAGCCAAAAAAAATAAAATAAAATTTACAAAGCTGTTTAAAACAAGATTTTATCCATTCTGGTAAGTTTTGGGGGTGGTGCTGAGGCCAGTAGTAAAATTGAGCAATGCTGAGCATGCTCAGCCAAAAAAAATAAAATAAAATTTACAAAGCTGTTTAAAACAAGATTTTATCCATTCTGGTAAGTTTTGGGGGTGGTGCTGAGAATGCTCAGTTTTGCTCAGTTTTAGCTCAATTTTACTACTGGCAAAAAATATCAAAACTAGCCACACATTTTCCACCACCCAATTTCACCTTTTCCTTCAGGGGTGAATTGCAAATGTTTGAAGTGTTCTGTTGTGCAAAATGCTTCCTTATGTTTGAGGCAGACTTTAAGCACGCCTAGCTTCTGACTATCATCTAAAATATCCCTGACTGCTGCTTGAGACAAATACTCTTCTTTGAAAGAGAGGAGTTCCTTTTGCAGGGAAACATTGTTAGTGCTAAATTCTTCTGGTAACTTAATATTCACGTTACATATTTGGAACTTCTTTTTACAATCTCCTATAGTATAGAATCTATCTTTAATTTGGAATATGTCAATACCATACATACAGAATGTGTCATTTCCTAGGATTAAATAGTCACACAGGGCGTCCTGGAGCACCACAAATTCAATAGATAATCTCAAAGATCCTTTAGAGTGAGGAAATACCAAAGGCATGGAAATCACGCCAATAGGTTTCATAGAGGAATTGTAACTACTGAATTTTGCTTTGGGAATGGGTAGTAATTTGTGTCTCCACTGAGGGTAGCAGAGGTCTAAAAACATTACACTAGTACATGAACAGAAGGCTCCAATGTCTGAGAGAGCTTTGACTTCTTTTTCTCCAAAAAGAATGAATGTATAACTGGTTTTTCCCATAGTGTGACTCATTCCTGCTTCAGGTTTGGTGGTGAGTAGTTTGGCATCAGAGATATGAACAACTTGCATGGAGTTATTCCATTTCTGGGGAAAGTTAGAATCCCCGTGGATAGCATTAATATTTAAATCATCACCAATATCAGCTTGAATTACCATAGTATTATAAGTATCTTCTTCTACTGGAGGATTATCAATAAAAACATCAAATTGTGATCCAGAATCATCATCTTCTTCTCTGACTGGTTCCTGAGCTTCTATGTTATGAATCTTCTTCTTTGGTTGAGAGCATTCAGGGCTCCTGTGATCTTCTTCATTACAATTACAACATTTTATGATGGCAGGTTTCCTAGCAGGAGTGTTGAGATTTAAGTTCTTGTCCTTAAGGTTCTCAGTTTTACTGTATTCTTTTCTCTAAGAAAGGATTTCTATTGACCTTTTTATTTAATCCATTCATGACAAAAACTTCTTGTAATATACCAATGAATTCTGTAAGATCCATGTCAGTGTTATGCAATCTACACCTCACTAGGTGCTCAATGGTTCCTTGACATTGGGTAAGTATTCTGTCATTGGTTTCTTCTAATGAAGGGTTGTTGTATATACAATCAATTCTCTTCTTCTTTTTGAGACACCATTCACTTATATTGTGTTTTTGGGGATCAAAGAAATCTTTTTCAAAGGCTTCACGCTTTTGGTTTTTCCATACTCTAGTACCAAAGCGTGCTTTAATGAGATCCTTCCAAGTTGTCCATGGTTGATCTCCTACAGCTTCAATTTTAACAATGAACCATTCTGACACTACTCCCTCAAATAATCTGGGTAATATGGAAATAATGAGTTCATCTCCAGCTTTATGAGCTCTGAGAATATGATCTATATATTTTATAAAATTGATGTGGTCATATTCTCCTTGAGTGTCAAATTTGGGCCAATCTTTAATGGGAGGCATAACTTTATTTATAGCTGCCATATTCATAATTTCATTGGTTGGAATTTGCCTGGAATTGTCTGGCAAAGGTGATTGATTCTCCTGCATGAATGGATTGTTAAATGTAGGCGGAGAATCTTTAAAATGAGGAGGTTTATCTCTTCCTTGGGAGTTATTAGAATTTTGTGAAATCTGATCTGATTTATGGGACCAAGGATTAGGCATATTCTCTTTGTTAGGCATGGAAGAGACCTGTTGTTCCTCTATTTTGATTTTTAATGAATTGACTTCATTATGGAGCGCACTCATTTGAGTATTAAAAGCACTGATTGATTGCTCCATGTTAGAATTACTAGCATTAGTTGTATCAACTATTAATCCTTTTAATCCTTCTATAGAAGAAGAGTTATTATTTCTATCAATTATCATGTCTTCTCTCAAAGAAGACAAAATATTATCAGAGTTGTTAGTGATATAAAGTTCTATAATTTTTAACTGTTGTGTTATTTCTTCACTAATGTTCTTATTTTCTTTTCTAGATTCTTTCACGTCTTCAGCTAAAGATTCAATTATTTTCTTATGAGTATTTGTTAATGCATAAGTCAAGGGTAAGGGTGGAGGTTCTCTGTCTTTTGGGATTTTTTTAATTCCTTCATCTATAGTTTTCTTTATTTCAATAGAATTGGTCATAATGCTATGTACAACTGTTTTTAGATTAGTATCACTATTTTTATCTAACATGGAAAGGTTTGAATTCACTGCATCTAAGTAGTCTAGGAGAGAATGGGCTAATTTAGAATCTATTGGATGTTCTGATATAATCCTGCCGCTATTTGGATTAGTTCTGTAGTCTTTCTCCATTTGTTGGGGCAGCCAAAAGTATTGCCCTCTAATAGGCAGGATCCTCCCAAAATTCGAGACGTCGTAGAGCTCATTGCTTTCCCTCTCTTTTTGAACTTTAATTTGTAGAGTTATTTCTTTGCTAGAGCTGGAAAATGAGTTTTCATTTCCTCCCAGGGGTTCCACCCTTTTACATAATTTTCTATTTTGTTGTTGTGTATAAGTTTCTGGAGAGCCCTCTGACTCTGTTGCGCTGAAATTAATAAGCGCCTCAGAGCCGGGGTGGGCCCTTTGGTCTTCTCTTTCCAGCTCAATTTCCAGAGGGCTATGTGCTCTTTGACTTGAGTTCTGATTTGTTCTTCCTTTGGACGAACTCTGAGTTCTGGAGTGGTAGGGTGTATAGCGATACTCTCCAAGGATGCGGGGACCTCTCCGTCTATTTCCATAGACAAATTGTACTGCTCCTTCAGAGATATCACCCTCTTTGGGACTGCTAGGTTGGTCGATGAGGCTGTCATTTCTTCCAAGTTTGACGTGGGCTCCGGATTGGTTAATTCTGGAGTCGCCAGATTGTTCTTGCGGCAAGCTTTGAGATTGAGAAGTTCTCAACTCTGGCTTGTAGCTCCTTTGCCGCCGCGAGGTTGTGTTGGAGCGGCAAGGGCTCCTTTGAGTTCTGTTCTAGTAGACCTATTCAATTTTGTTATTTTTAGTATGTATTATTTTTTGTTTCTCAAATTTAAAGAAATAATACTTACTCTCAATATTCTTGGTGACTTCTAAATTGTTCTGGTCAAAAGATGGAGGAGGATTTCCATTGGGAAGGACTTTGTTGTATGAGGCCACTGGATAGTATCCCAAGAATTGTACAGGAATATAAGTGTCAGCC
>LUKR01001040.1:0-14921 GCA_019395275.1 Puccinia brachypodii
ATTTAATTATATCAATATTTTTTAAATATTAATATATTTAAATATTTATTTCTTTTTATCTCAAAAAACCTACAAAAACATATCTATTCTTCCCAGAATTATTGATAGGAATTGATTCCTTTATTCCTGCTCACATTTCTCTGCTATTGCACAACGTGTAGCTATAAGGGTTGCTCCTTGGCATCATGGCGGCTGACACCATGTCACAGTACCTGACATGTCCCAAGTAACTGCAAGCTACACAACCCTAACAGATAAGTTCTCTTATCTGTAACACTTACTTATTTTAAATTATCTTTCAATTACAGTACATTATATTCCCTTATTGTTACCTCCTTACAACGCCTATACAATATTAATATTGTATTAACACTTCTTATCATTATTAATATTGTATTAACCTTCTTTATTATTATTAATCCATTCAAAGATTAAATATTATGTATTATTATTTATCTATTCAAAGGTTAAATATTATGTATTATTATTGAGAGTATAATAATTATATTAACCTCTGACATAACCCAGAAGATCTGCTACTCTTGGATCAGAGTCAGCCCAGGAATTAGTCCAAGGACTAGCTGAGCTTCTAGTCTAATACTAATAAACATCTAGCACAAGGCTAGTTTTCCTTAGAGGAGCTGTTATTACAGATCCCCATCACTTACTGATCTTCCTCCCAAAAGCTCCCCTGCTTTGGCCCACGTCTGTGAGCCCCCCCAGGTACCCTTTGGGTTATCCCCTCAATATTTAATCACTCCCACTTTGAGTGATTAATCCCCAGAATATATTTAACCTGTGACAGCCTATATAACACGTAGTAGACTGACTTACAGCTCATATTCCACCCCTCAACAATACTGGATTACTATCAACAATTCTGCTAAAGTATCCTATATTGTTAACCCTTTAATCCCCAGGGATTATCACGAACCTAGGTGAGTTATTCCCTAGTTGCCTATTAACACTGGTTGTTGATTTGGATTTACTTAACAGCAAGCCTCTCAGTGCAAGACTTTACTGATTGAGGATTCCTTTTGCAGGAATTAGCCACATCTCAAACTCACCTTACACACTCATCTCAGTTCTAATCACTACTCCTCAGTTACAGTAAGTGACCACACTCTGAAAGTCCAACGAGAGGTCGGACTTGCCTGTCTGAGCGGATGACCCCGCCTGTCAACTGCTTGGACAAGCCAGTCCAACCTCTTGTTGGACGGCCATGTTCAAGAACTTCTTGGACTGGCCAGTCCAACAAGTATTTGGACCGGTTTATACAAGCAATCATTTGAGGCAGTGTTGGGGCTTGATGCTTGGCAATAAACCAATGTGTCAGACGTATTAGGAATGTTTGTTTACCGCTTGGTTGAAAAAGACTTGGGTAGTTTTGAATCAGACGTGTCACCTCTTGACTTTGTTAGGTTGAAGGAAATACAAACAGGCATATATTTAGCTGACACAGTTAGGCAATTTGTTGAAAAGTTCATGATACAGAACAAGGCCAATACAAATTTGGTATTCCTGTTTTTTCAGCTAACTTTTGCTTTTTTTGGGGCTGATTATCACTCTTTACTTATCAGATATGTGGGATTGTCACATAAAAAGCTTCCAACAATCAGAAAATGATTGAGGAGATAGAAAAAATTCAAGTGGACTGGGTTTAAAGGCAAGGCACATTGGATTCAGTGCTTTTCTCATATCCTGAACTTATGATCATGCGTCATTTTGGAAGCCACAAGAGAAGTCAAGCTACAGCCAAATATGAAGATCTCGAAAACAAATCAGATGATGAGGAATCTGATGCAGATCAGCACAAAGGTATTTCATTTGGCCTCTTCCTAACATTTTTGACTGATGTGTTTAAATCTCAACACAGCTTCAACAAAGTAAAAAGTGATTCTGACAAATAAAATGATCAGTGTGACACAAACAATTCAATGCTGGAAGGAGAGCTTATCAAAGATGACAAGATAGAATTGGAGACAGAGGAAATCAATAAGCTGAGTGAAGAGGAATAAACCAACCAATACACATCCCTATTCTGCAAGAAGACACTGGGAAAGGTAATGCACCATGTCTTCTTGAAATTTGATCAAAAAACAAAAGACTGAATTTCATGCACCCCAGTTCCAAGCAATTGCACAAAATCTGAACAAGTTGCCCAACTCAAAGGCACTGTTTGTGAAGTTATGTCAGGAAACCAACTGTCTAAAACCCCATAACATCAAACACAATGTACAGAACCAGTGGAATTCAACTCTCATGCAGTTGAAAGGCATCCTGTAATGTTCAAAAGCTATGTGAGTCAGTATGACCCATTCTAATTCTCAAAAGCTTGAGCCAAAGCAAGTGATAAAACACTATCTTATGGTGCACGAATGGCTGAAGTTGTTGTGTTTATCAATCAAATCACACATCATCTCTCAAGATCAATTCACAACAAGCAAGAAGAGTATCCTACATCCCTGAGGAATGCGTACCAAGCTAGTATTCAATTGACAAACAAGTATTATACACTTACAGACTGCTCGCCATTGTGACAAGGAGTTGTGAGTGCATCCTTTTTTTCCCTTTGACTTCAAGCTGGATACTAACTGGGGTTTTTTATGAGTGCAGTCCTCCTCCATCATTCAAGGATGAATATTTGAACTAGCAAAATGGAAACCGGAATGGGCAGACAAATCAATTCAATTCACATGTCAAATTTGGGAATTAAATTACCAACCCACACCTCATTCAACTACAAACACTGAGCCAAGCCCCTGTCTCAAGGTGAGTGGGTATTCCCATTGAATTATCTCCTTTCTGGATTGTATTTAAACTGAGATGTGCAACAAAAAAAGCCTCAAACTGGACTGATTGCTAGGTTAAGTGGTGTGTCTGAAGCACGTACAGGAAGCAAGTCAACAGATCCCCTCAGAATGTAGCTTGCGGGTGGGTTTCATTTGTTAGATTTAACCTTGGAATTTCACCACCAGCTTTGAATTGATGCAAATACTTAATTTTTGAAGGATTTGATCATTCTTCTTTGATCCAAATAGATGTCAACAGCTCTTCTTCTTCATCCTGAACTCATCATTCACATCACCAATTACACTAGTCATTCAAGACTTCAACTTCATCATTGACAATTTGGGATCATCAAGTTAGGGGTTCTTTGCTAGGAGGTAGTTCTTAATTTTTCTCTTATGTTTGATGACCATTTTTGTTCTGATTATTCTTATTTTCTCTTCTTTTAGCATTTATCCTTCTTAACTTACAAGATACTATTTATTATTCATTTATTAAAATCCCGTGTCAGGTTCTTGGTTTAAAATCCTGTTCTTTTTAGGTAATATTCTTTTCTTTTTACTCATTTTTATTTAATCGTTATTTTCATTTATTTTCATTTTATTTTTACTAAAATTTATTTCTTTTTAGCCTATAAATCTACAATCATTTGACCAACAATAAAATTCTGCTCAACCCCCTGAAGTGGTGGCTCAAGCAACCATGTGGTGGGAACACTCATGGGGGCCTTCTCTAGATGGCACTCAATGTATTAAGTTGTCCAGGTGTGTTGTTTATTATTTTATTTTCATTTTTTTTGTATTTACAAACATTATTTCATTAACAGCAAAGACAGTGGATGTCAAGCAATTTTTTAGTTTTGGAAGAGAGTATTTATCCTTGAGATTGCACCAACTTAAAGTTTCATCTGTCACTAGAGGGGTGACTGTAGCCTTTTACTCAAAAAACGCCAAAATAAAGCCCTGCACCTTGCGTCAATGGAGGCAAGAGCAGAGGAATGAGCAGAAGAGAAAAAAAAAAGAGAAGGCTAGGAAAGATTGAATATGTAGAAATGATGACTTGTACTTACTTGACCATTTCCACCACAACACGAAATGAGTTGACCATTGTTATTGCAAAAATGACATGGACCTGCAGGTACCTGCCACCTGCACCCGGGTACCTGCAAACCAGCACCCAGGTACCTGTCTAAGCAAGTGCAGGTGTGTTGTATTGGTAAATTTGGGGAAGGTACCCGCAACCAACACTGGTACTCAAGTGTCAAGTGCTATCTCTAAACTTGATTGATATAAACCAATGAAATATAATCCAAAAGTAAGAGGTACCTTGTATTTATATTTAATTGGTTGAGATCAACCAGGTTTTAATTGGTTGAGATTATTAAACAAGTGAAAAGAAAGGTTGTGTACTGTGGGACTCAAACCCACAACCTCAGAATTCATGAGTGATTCTCTAACCATTTAGCTAAGTACGCATTTCCCATGTTGAATACATTGGTTATGTATGCTTGTGTCAGGCGCAGTGATGCCAAGATAAGATTATATTCTAGCTACATGCGCTGCAAGGATAGAAGGAGTATAATTTTTGAGTAAAAATTAATAAAAAAAAGAAAAAACTATAGACTTTAAATGAATAATTTAAAGTTATAAGATTTTCTGAGGGGCCTGCAAGCAGGGGTTTTTACGTGCCCTCAAATCAGGACCCTGTGTGGACAGGGGGTTTTGACTGACACCTGATTGTTTTTAAGGAAGTTAAAGGATAAATAACCCCAAGCCAAAAGTACAGGTTTTTACAGGTTATTTTTGGCAGTGTTTTGGAGAAAATCCTGGTGGTGGTGGTTCTGTGGAGCAAAAATGCTGCTAGAATATAATAGACTTTGAGGTGGAGGGGAGTTTTATGTTGAAGAAGAACACTTACTAGGGTTATTTAATAAAGACAAGTATAACTTATATTTGTTCAATAATACTAAGAAATGATTGCATGTAAAACTCTGAGGAAAGAGGGGGGAAGGGGGAACATTCCTCCTCCTTTTATGTATTCATTTCTCCTATTGTCCCCAGCTCTGTTGGGCTACACTGCTGCTTTGGGCGGGAATTATTTGCAAAGGAATGATGCCATTTGTATTTGCCTGTGACTTGTTATTCAAGGTGTCATTTCTATTTGAATTGCCAAATAGATAGATTTATTACTGCTTGCGTGTAATACGTCTCATTGTTTATTTGTTATTCAAATGTATGTATTTGAATATTCTTTTTCTCAAGCAGTGTCAACCTTGTGTCACTTTTTATTCATTAATTATTTTTCCATGTCAACCACGTGTATTTACATTTCTTTTGAATGACTTTATAGTTTGTATTGCCTTGTCATCCAATATTGAATACTTTTGGATGTCTTCTTTTTGACTCTGTTTCTTTCTCTCATTTCACTTCTTTTCTATTTTCAGGGTTCTCATTGTGTCTATTTCACGGGGTATGGACTCATATTTGAGATGTTACATGTTTTCTTCTAAAGGAGTGACATTTTAGTGATACAATTAACGAGTGTACTAGGTTAATTTATATTTACAATGTTAATGTAAATTAACCTTTCTCTTTTCTTTAACTTCTGTACTGTAATTGTTACTATGGAAGATTGTCTCTGCTATAGTAGCAAGCTGACAGCTTGTGTCTGATGATGACATGATGGTTTGCCTTCAATGCTGATTAGAAATTTCACATGGATGTGTAAGCAATGTGTATCAAGCAGTGCCTAATTTTGACACTTCAACAGAGATCAACCATGTTTAAATTGGTTGAGTGCATCCCAGCCCATTATTCTGGCAGTGATATCTGGGGCCAATCCAAAAAAGAAAGTAAATGAATCTGTTACAACATCAAAACTGAATAACCTTTGGTGGGTGTCTCTGAACTGGTAGATGGCTTTTACCACTGTAGCTGGTTAGTCCTATGTTCACGATTTCTTGATCAAGATTATCAGCAAGAAGATATGTGAAAAAAATGAGTCCATGGTTGTAAGGGTCCCAAATGAATCTTCACTGAATGTTGATTGGGGAAACTAGAGCAAAGCAATTATGCTTTGGGTGACAACTTCTAGAACCACTGTATGTTTTATTACTGGCTCAATAAAGAATAAGTCGGAAGTCTCTCTACTAGCACAATGTGTAATGATGTTAAAAATGAGAAAAGTAAACATAAGAAAAGGAATAAAGGCTTACCTAGCTCAATGAAGAATAATTCAGAAGTCTCTACTGAGCTAGGCGGGGAGAGGGGGAGAAGAGAACTAAGTATCCTGAGTGATTAAAAATGATCATGTAATAATGATGTACTTGTGAAACCTTTACAGGGTGAGGGTTTCACAATGGCCTACATTCCTGAGGCAAAAAAAAGATAATAAAACTCTTGATTGTTGTAGGTTTGACCAGAGCAATTAAACAAGTTTGGATCAACACGTAGGCCACACAGACCTGTCCAGGATAATTTTGGAAAACACTTCAGGTAATTAATGATTGAAGAAAAGAGACTGATTTATGGCATGTTCTCAGGCTATACTGAAAAATTTAGATATGCTCCAGCTCTTACGGTGACCAATCTGAAGGCAAAAAAAATAAGTTAAGTAGACCTTTTATATATCCTTGCCTCCCTCAAAGTAGGTATGGAAGCAAAAGCTTGTCAATGTTACTTGAATAATACAAATTAGTAAAATATTACTCCAGGTCATTGACTAAAAGGGACAAGGAGAGATAGCTATCTCTCCAGACAAAAAGTAAGATGCACAACTCATTTTCCTGGCTTAGGAGCAATGTTTAATCAATCTATTTGAAGTTCTCTTTCAGAAGAGCAGCATATCAGTGGTCTACACTTTAGTAGAGGATTAAGAGACAAGCAAAATCACGCCTGAGACAAGCAATAAGGGTGAGTCATGATAAAAAAAGGAAACCTTGTTGAATGAATGAGAAGAGGAAAAACAATACAACTATGGTAGGGGAAAGCCATGTTCTACATATATCAACTAGATTAAGAACATGGCTTTATTCTTCTGGCTATAGGAAAATTTCAAATCCCATCCGTACTTGACTATAAAGATAGATCCCAGTACTTTAGTTCAAATACTACTCGGCTCCCATCTCAATCAAGATAAACATGAGAAACACGACCAACAGTTCTGCTTTTAGGTAAAGAACAATTTCATTCATGATGCATTTCTAATTTAGTTCAAGGTTTGTTTTCTGAATACCTTTTCTCTTTTCTAATGAAAGTGTGTTTTATGTTCTGGTTGGAGAGCTAGAGTGCCTCTGATCCTACTCCCCGTCTTCCCCGTCTTCCCCCCGAAGTGGACGAGAGGATGGTCAACAGCAAAAACCGAAAAAATGAAAAACCGACTAGAAACCAACCACAAGACGAAGGAAAACAGCAGAAACGAAGGAAACGAAGGAAAAGAAGGAAACGATGTCAGAACTACTATCGATCGAACATAAACAGCACAAGCACAAGCCAAAACACAAGCACAAGCAACGGACAAGCCAGGCAGAACAGCAACAGCCGAAAACTGACCCCCGCAGAGTCAAAGTGTACGAACTACAGGCTCAGACTTGGATCGATAGAGGAACCGGTCATTGCATAGGGATCTACGAACCAAGCACTCAGAAGGATATCGCACACCAACCGATCGCAAGGCTCGAGGTACGCCAAGAACCAACGGACAGCTCACCAGGCGGACAACTACTGCTCCAATCTCAAGTGCTCATACCAACCAACTACATTCAAAGTCAACTATCATCAAACTCATCCTCATCCTCCTCTTCCTCTTCATCCTCTTCATCCGCATCATCACCCTCATCATCATCATCCTCATCATCTTCAGAAGAAGAACAAGAACAAGAACAAGCAGCAAAAGAAAATCCCAATCAAGGCCAAGATAAACCACCAAGCACGACAAATAAATCCCCTTCCCGTAATCGAAAGTCAAAATCACGAACAACAACCAATCAACCACCTTGGCCAGAGGGTGGTGGGATCTATCAAAAACAACAAGCTACCCTTGTCGTATGGACTGAACCAGATGGGACTGACATGGCACTCTCATTTGCTACCGCACAGGGATGCCAAGAGATTTGGGCGTTTCTATGCGATGTGCAGAACTGGCTCGTCAATTTACCCTACACTCCTCCTAGTCCATCTAACCATGACCTCCATCTAGCCTCCACTTCAACCACTCAACAGACTAACCGGAACGACAGGCCTTATCACGATCATCTTAACTCTCACCGAAGAAAGGATGCGATCGATTGGGACGATGACGAACTTAATCTGACCAACACCACTCAACCCATCTCCAACCATCATACTCGACAGCTACAATTTCAACAACAACTGAACAACAGCAACAATCAGCAACAGCAGCAACAGCAACCCATCGGAAATGGTGACGTCGAGGGACGTCCCACATTCTCACTCTCCCGGGATCCACTAGAAACTGACGATCTGAAGAAAACACGACTGATCAGCGCTGGGAACGTGTCCCCACCGTCGGCCTATAACCATTTATTAAAACCTAACCTCCAACATATCTCACTCCATCAATTCAATCACCTACCTGAACCTTCTTTAGCTAATCTGAGCGAGATCGAAAACTTGATCAAGTCCTCTAGTTGTTCCAGTATCGGCCGAGAGCGTATCTCTACCTTGATCCTCAAAAAGGATTATATCCGTAAACTCGAACCTGTCAGGATCGAGGCCGAAGATCTCGAAAGCTTGAAAGACCTTCATACCCTCTGTATCCTGCTTCAGAGTATACGTAAGTCTCCCCAGTTCCAAGGGGGGGGAAGACAATCTTGACTGATCGCTTCATTCCCGACTATAGTGATGCTGAATGATGCGGCAATATATGAGCACTGCTTACAAGATGATATTGTGCTAATTGCAGCGAGCATTTTAGATTGTGAGCAGTATAGTTCCTCTGTTCCACCTCAAGACCAGGTTTTTTCTTGTTTCCATTGGCTAACCCCTACCTGTTTGGTATTATACACAGATGATCCGGAATTCGGGAACCAAAAAGCATCCTACCATGCAGATTTATCAGATCAAACGAGGTTTAAAGAAGTATTACCGATCAGGGATGAACAGATCAAGTCCAAGATCCACCTAACCTATCGACTGCAATATTTCAAGGATATCATCTTGGCACGAATTATGGATGACTCTACCTTCTCGATCATAAACTCGATGTTATTTTTCAATCAAGTTGAGATCGTTCAATACTTCCACAGTAGTGACTATTTCATGCGAGACTTGTTCGGGATCTTTGATATTCAAGTTATCGATTCAGAACAACAACAGCCACCGCCATCATCATCAACAACAACAGTACTAGCAGGTTCATCTTCCCCGATCATTGGACCTCCACTCCCTCCATCAATGATCTCCGAACGTGCGAATAACGCTAAACTCGATAGTCAAGCTCTCTTGGACAAAAAAATCGATTCGATCATGTTCCTCCAACAGTTATGTTCGATGGCTAAACATCTTCAAGCCCCGTCTAGAATTAGTTTCTTCCGATCCTTAGCCGAACGAGGGATCTTGAAAGTGATCGAGTTTGGAATCTCTAATCTAAACCTGATGACTGTCGAGCCTGTCGTCAATCATAATGATGGGGCATCATCGCCAACGATAGAAAATGTCAAGGAGAAGGCAGTCAAGTCAAATGAAGTTAAAGAAGAAGAAGCAATGATCAAATCAGTTGTTTGCGAAATCTTAATGACAATAATCGATTATGATCCGAGTAGTGTACGAGGATACTGCTTAAAACAAAGAGAAGAAGGCGCGAAAACGTTAACGGAAAGTTTGATTGAACTGTTGATTTCCGAAGTGGATTTGGGATTAAAAGTCCAATTAACAGATGCCCTAAGAACCCTACTCGATATCGGTCTCGGAGATAACAGTAATAGTTTCGGAGCTGGGTCTTTCAATAATGCGTTTAACGATAATTCGGGTATGTTGTTCAGGAGAGACGAGGATCCTGAGAACGAACGCTTTCTTCAATTCTTTTACGATCATTGTGTTCATGTCTTGGCTAGTCCTTTCCTCAAGTTACCCGACCTCATACCCTATTCTTCCTCTCAATCGCGTAAGTTTCAAAATCTTTCCCTCACCAAAGTAAAAACAAAAAAACAAGTCGTATGAAGATTGACTGATTTGGTGTCCGTGCGTGTATGTTACAGCAGCAGAAAACGTCTCGATCAGTGCTTCAGAAGCTGCTACTTTCAATCATCTTTGTGAGATGATCTGCTTCATAATCGTCCAACATAGTTTCAGGTCGAAATACTACATACTCTCAACTCATCTATTAAATAAAGTTGGGAGCTTATTGAAGATTATTGGGCCTGGTAACAATACTCCTAGTCATACCACTATTAGAAGTCAAGATGGCAAGGTCTCTGCAGAACGAAAAAGTGAAGCAGAGGAACAAGGATCGGATGATCAACTAAAGAAGAAAGCTCTGATAGATCAAGCCAAGAAACATAAACTGAAAGATGATAATCATGATAATCGGAAGCAGAACAAGCAGAAGAAAAACTCGTACAAATATCTCGAATTGGTCGGGTTAAAGATTTTGAAAACTTGTTTTAACAAAAAAGATCAGTTCTATGATCGGGCTTTAATTAAACATTCTTTAATCGATAACGTCGTTCTTGATCTCTTCGTTTATCAGGATGGGAAAGATAATTTGGTGTCTTCTGCTTGTTTAGAACTCTTTGAAAATATTCGTTTGGTTCGTTTTTTTTTTCCTCTTCCCCACTCTCTTTCTTATTCTTATTTATTTTTTTGATGAGAAGAATTGACGATGATGAATTTTTTCCTTTCTTGTTCGGGGTAATAGACTAATCCGAAACCAATCATTAATCATTTGATGGATAAAAGATTAGACCTCGTCAAAAGACTATCTGAGAAATTTATTACTTTTCAAAGTCTTATACAACGCTGGGAACAGAATAATGATCAGATTGGGTCAGCTAACAGTAATCAACTTGGCCCCAATAATTACTCTTCATCTTCTACTCACACCGAAGATAATTCGTAAGTTTTTCTCTTCTTTTTTTGCTAAACTCGATGACGATTTTTTTATTTTGCTAAATGGGTTTCTTTTTTTTTTTTTTGCTAGATCACATAATGTTAGGAATATAGGTAATTGGTCTCGAAGTCGAACATTGGATGCAGAGGAAGAGAATTATTTTAATGATTCGGATGATTCGGAAGAAGAAGGAGATGTGATGATATCGAGTGCATCACGAATTGGTGGAGTGGAAGGCGGAGGAGGCGGAGGGCTGGTAGTAGCACGAGGACGGAATTTAGATGATGGACCGTCACATAACCGACAACGATCGATGACTAGTGTGAGCCAGGATATGATTGTTAATGTTGTGGCTGAAGGTAGCCATCGACAGCCTTGTCCTACGAACGTCGGCACTGGTAGCGAAGGCTTGGTTAAGCCGCTAGTCGATTACCCAGATGATGATGACGAAGGAGGGTCCCCTAGTCCCGCTCCTCCGATGACATCGACAACGAAGACCACTATGAGCGACGAGCCCGAGCAAGGACTCTCCGGCGAGCCTCCTCCAAAAGTCAGACTAGGTGAACGTAGACGTAGAGAGGAGGACGAAGAAGACCTGAATGGATTGGGCGGATTACTTGGTGCTTCTGGTGCACGAGAAGCTAAACGAGGTAAACGATCATCGGTCCCAATGGCTCGTACCGGCCATCCTCCGGCCAAACTAGGTCCATCATCTATTCTCTCGTCCGACCCATCACAGACCGAACCAGCCGATCAAACTTCTTCTCCTACTACTCAGAAGAAGAAAGACAGTATCCCTGTGGCTGCTAATATTAATAGTAGTACTGCTACCCTTCAATCGGGGAATAAAATTATAGGATTCGGTACCAAGAAAATCGTCTTTAGTCTGGCTAGTTCAAGTCTCATCGCTGCCGGCTCAACTTCCTCTCCCCCTTCCACCACCACCAACTCCTCATCCTCCTCACTGGTCGCTGTTACTGGTCCTACGCAAGCCGATAACGATAAGAGTGGAGTAGATAATGCTCGACCTATCTTATCTGTTGCTAGTGATAATAAGGATCTACTGACTGGTTCGACTTCTACCCACTTGACCGAGTCTTCTTCTTCTACTACTACTACTCGGCCAGATCTGGGATCCTCTACTTCTACCACTGAAGAACTTCCCGCTTCCATTCTTGTCCCTCCTCTGACAACTTCTTCGGAAACTTCCCAGCCCCCTTCCCCTTCCTCCTCCCCGTCGCTGTCGTTGTCTTCTTCTGTTCATGCTCCGCCTGTGCCTATCCCTTCTGATTCTTCTCCTCTTCCTGATTCTTGATCTCTTTAAATCCCCCTAATCTTCTTTATCTATCTCTTCCATTTATTCTCGCCTTTATGATTTATATATACATATATGATCGATCAATCAATCAATCGATCTATTGACAAATTGATCATTTTTTCTATTACATAGTGATTCATATATTTCTCTTTTTTTATTATCTGAAATTGTTAATTTTTGAGAAAAACAAAAAAATAAAAAACAAGATTGGGTTGGTGTACATAATACAAAGATCAGAGTCTGCTGGGTATATATAATAAAATGTTGATGAAATATTGGTTTTTTATCTGGCATATATATATACATACATACATGCAACTATTAATGTTATTACTCTGTCACTTTGAGATGAACTTTTCTATTCACATAAATATCTATACATATTCTTATCTACGCCTTATACATCGTCTTTTTCTTCTCAAAAGGGGTTGCCCAATATCAGTGTTTTGGTCATTTTGAAGTTTCTGCTCTTTGTGGAATTCAAGTTGCTTCTTAAAGAACTTGTACCTTAAACAAACTACCGGTACAATTGCTAGGTGTAGATCAAGGATAGATTTTGTGGTACTTTTTTTAATCTTTCCATTCAAGGCTGTGGGATTATCAAGTTGTGGAGAGTTCTCAACTTGTCCTCGAAGAAGAACCACTACAATAGTATCGTTAAAGATCAAGAGGTGATCGAGGTAAAATTCCTTTGTATGTCCTTGTCCAACTCAAAGGAAAACACTGAACATCAGAAAGGAAAGAGCTGATGAACACGCCATGATGTGGGGGGCCTTGAGAAACTTACTTGTGATCTCCCCAAAAAAGAAAAATGTGTACAGTCTCAATGCCTGGGGGCTCATGTGCCAAGTAAATGATTTGGGGCCCGCAATCCTCGAGTCAACAGAATTTAGTACAAAAGAAAACAAGATTTATTACAAAGACAGATTGTCTGGTTATTGGGGTTCATTCGAAACATCATCAGGTATTCCGTTCGGTTGATCTCGCTCAGCAATGTGCACCAATGCGATACGGGCTGAATAGTGGCACAATGATCTCAGCGAGCAGCTCTAATAGAGTCGTGTAATGGAAAGACATCAAGGATGGAAAACTGACCCTCTGTGATTGGAGCTAGAAGGCTTCGTACGGTCTTGAGGTTTTCCAGTAAGTCGGTCGCGTCCCCTCCAACGGGCCGTTTTGACTGAACGAGAGCAAGACTGTGGTTGGGCAAGGTTCAGTCAAGAAGTTAACAAAAGCCCGCGGGAAATCATGAAATGCCTTTTTTTAGATAAGCAAATGATAAGAAATCAGGGAATTCATCTTACGCAAAGTTTTCTCCTTGCTCAGTCATCGTTTTCATAGCTGCCGCAGCGTTAGCATTGTCGGGGAAAGCATTGGTAATTTTTTGGCAACGGGCGTTTGTCTTTTTATGCTGTTAAATATCAATTCGAAATGCATCGTAATCATCAGTATTTCGCACAGCAGAATGCAGTTAGTTCTTGAGTACGTGGAAATCAGTGCTCGAAAAACCTACAATTCCGATGATTTTCTCGATCCCGGTATTGAGACTGGTAGACTGGGCTGCGGTCAAACTGGGTAGAGCCTTCTTCTCGAGTGCTGTCAGCCTGCCATCAATCTCAGGTATATCCTTCAAAACCCTCTGAATGTCCCTGGTCATTTGCGCGGCTGATGTCCGTCTCATGTGCAATCCTCTCTTGTGGAGCGGCGTAAGGACAAGGCTGAGTCCACTGAATGATTGTCGTGGGGTAAAAATTCGATCAGTTTTGATAATCTTGATTCTCTCTTTTGGTGTTAGAAGACAGCCTCGACTCACCGGGTTGCAAGAAGTTGGCCATTAGGAGGGGAAGATACTCCACTGGAGAGAGAGTTGGCCCCTATGTACGCCAAAGTGGTGAAGAAAGCAAGGCTAGTTGAGGTGGCGAATTTACTGATAAACATCTTGGACGGGTTTAGTGAAGGAGTATGGAACGGTGTCAGATGGTCTATAGGTGTGGATATGTCTTCGGTTCAATTTTTTGGGGGAACACTGCGTGGCTGATCCAGGGGGCAGAAGACGCCGATAGGAGGTGAGCTTTTATGTATAGCGAAAATGCCCATGGGCTTCTAACAAGACAAGCGTGCCAGAAGCACAGTGGCTCCTGATTGGTGCGACGTGTGTATGTGTCAACTTCAAGTCAAAGGATCCATTTTGCTTCAGCTTGGAGCCAACATTGCGTCCAATGGAATCCATGAGAACAATCACGTTTTTTTGAACTGAGCCCCCAGAGCTTGACTCAGGGTTAAGCAGATGGCTGCTGGTGCGCGGAAAACTGCCAATCTACATATATAACAACGCGAAACGTGACTCGGTGCTCGAGAGAGAAGGAATACAAAGAAGGTCAGCAGGCAAACGGAGTCCGCCGTAAAGACACACAAGTAAATAGGTAAGAGAAAGAAGAGGACCCGGGCAAGCCCTCTAATAGGGGGGTGTTGAAAAAGTCTGGATTTTGGCCAAATTCATACCTGTTTTCTGGGACATTCATACCACTTTCAAGAGTATGCTCAGGCCAAAATCCCCCAAGAAGAAGGGGTTCCCCCAAATTAATTCTGATTTTGGGGTTAAATTCCAGATTCTACTGGTTTTGACCAGTTTCACATATGGTGTTGCAAGCCAGTCTGGGCACTGGCCTAAGAGCAACTCCAGCGGTCCGGGGGGCAACTCGCATGAGTTCCGCAGGCCGCGACCTCATGTCACAGAGGTCACGGG
>LUKR01001041.1:0-14919 GCA_019395275.1 Puccinia brachypodii
ATAAAACTTTACCATTATTACATGGTAGCAAGAGTCAATACTTGAAAGTAGGATTCAAAGTAAGAATACATTACAGATAAAACTCATTGAACAGAATGCCGAATACTCCAGTCAACGAAATTGATAATTCAATGATTGAAGATAATCGTTCAGAAAAGGTTACGATTGTTAAATTGCGATGTGATAACTGGGCAGAATGGAAGAAAGCATTCACAAATCTTGTGGTTGGTCGCGGTCATGAAGAGGTTTTTGATTTCAATTGGTGTAAAGCAAATCAAAAAACCAAGCTTTACCAACAGAAATCAGCTCTAGCGTGGACTCTTCTCAATGCTTCAGTTTCTCCTGATCTGTTACCTATCTCATCGGCACAAGAATCATTTGCAGAAGCAATGAAATCCTTTGCTGAAGCATGTGGAGAAAAATTGCTTATAAAAATTGGTGATAAGATTTTTGCTCTTGTCTCTCTTGTATATACTCCTGGAAGCTCGGTTGGCACTCATATTTCGACTTATACATCAATGTATACCTCACTCAAATCTGATCTTGTCGGAAATGAAGACTTGACTTTCAATACAAAAATCGCCAGACTGTTTTTCTTGAAAAGTTTTCGAGAAGACAAGTCGTTAACACCTTTGATTCAAAATCTTTGGGATATTCCTGAACTCACGTTTGAAAAACTTTCTGGTCAACTAAATATTGAAGACAGTTGACTTCGTCCTACTGGATAATTAAATCTAATTTCTCCCAAATCGAATTCTCCTCCGATCAAATTGAATAAAGGAAAATTTAAATCAACTTCTGGTCAATCTTCTCGATTTTGTAATGTGGTACCAACAAGGAACAAGCCTTCTGGTTTGATTAAATCTGAACTTTTTGATCAAATTATCAATGCAAAAATCAAGTTATTGAAGAAGTTGAAATCTCAACGATTGAATGTTTTGGAAAAATCAGATTCAGATGAAGAGGCGGGTGCAATTCAAGAAATTGAGGAAGATACCAAAGATTCCGGATTTTTTGTTAATGATGAACTAAATTTTCACATTGATGACAATGACTTCAATGGTATTTGACTCATACTAGACACCGGCGCTTCAAAATCAACCGTTTCTGATGCTAAATTATTATCAAATCTTCAACCAGTAGTCAAGAAAATGCGCACTTATTCTGGGTCAATAGAAATAACTCATATTGGCTCAATGAAATTTGGGAAGTGTATAATCTACCCGGTTTATCTGGTGTCATCCAGAAAATGCAACTTGATTTTGGTTTCTCAACTTGAAGATCATGGTTTTCGATTATTTCACAAGAATTGATTAATAATTATATGTATGGGTAAATTGGTGGTCAGAATCTTTCCTTGTGTTGGTGATTTATACGTATCAACTTTGTCATCCATCAACACCATTTCCGATTTGGTTAATTCAATAATGGAAAAGTCAATTAACAAAGACTGGCACATAATTCTTGGGAATCCCTCTGACTGTTACGTGCTTCAAATTTTAAAATTAATGGATATTTCCGGAAATTCTAAGACGGGTTCATCATCAAACTGTGAAGTATGTTGAATGGCGAAAATTAAACGGACTTCTCATTTGAATTCCTTACCGTCAGCATCGTCACCTTTTAAAATGATTCATATGGATATTCTTCAAATATCTCCAGTGTCTCGTGGTAATTATCAATACGTTCTAGTATTGATAGATGATTTTTCACAATTTAATCAAATTGACTTACTACAAAACAATAATGAAGCAGAAAAGAGAATTATGTCTTATGTTGAGGAAATAAAAAACAACATTGACCAAGTTCCGGCTATCCTTCATACTGATTGAGGTGGTGAGTTTGGGTCTAATAATTTCAAAACTTTTCTTTCAAATAAAGGAATTTGTTTGGAGCAAGGCCCAGCTAACTCACCTCAATCGAATGGTCTAGCCAAGCAATTTAATCAAACACTTTTGGTGAAAATGCGCTGCATGTTGGCGCAATGCTCAGTCCCTTTAAACTATTGGGATGAGGCAGCAAAGTTTGCATTGACTCTAATTAACATGTTACCATCTTTGGCGCTTAATTGGAGGTCTCCAGAGGCTGTGCTAATGGAATCAAAAGCATTAATTGAACAGGTGAGAAATGTTCATACTCTGATTCCATTTGGCCTAAAGGTATTTGTCCACAATCAAAAACCGGTATCAAAAATTGCCCCTCCTACAAAACCCCTTTTATTCCTTCGTTACAAGCCCAGATTGGATGCAATGAGATTCTTGGATCCAATATCTTGTCAAATTGTGATTAGTTGTGATTTTATTCCCTCCATTTTATCTTTTCCTTATAATTCTACTGCCGCATTGAAGAAGCTGTCATCAACGTTACCAAAATTGGGTGAAGAAACTCAAGAAGATTTTGCTATTGTTTGACTCCCAATGGATTCATCTGCCTTACCAACAGATTCTTCTAATCTGGTTTCTACTTCCCCGTCTATTCGTACTTCTCATTCTCCACCCATATCATCTTCTCCTACGTCATCTCGGGCCGCACGTTCATTTTTGATCCCTACCCTGATCTACTCCATCTTTGAATCTCCGAAATGGACAACAGCTGGCTAATCCTGCTTCACCTACTCCGCAACAACAGCAACAGCCTGCAAAATCTTCTTCCGCAAAATATACTTGGGTCCCAAGGGATTGTCCATCACCAAAAAATATCACATCAGAAATTGTTCCAACTAATATAATTGAAGGCTCACAAAGGCGTGACAAGGATCTTCCTCATCTGAATGTGGTTCTAGACTGTGAATTTCCGGAGATTAGTTTGACAGAATCTATTTCAATAAACAATGTGATGAACGACGCGACTGCTCTTCCTGAATGGGACGCTGCGATGACATCTGAATTCAACTCTCTTCAGTGTCAAAACACCGGTGTTCTAGTCCCTCCGCCATCTGACGGCAAAACTATTGGTGGGATGTGGTTGTTAACTAGGAAAAAGAATGAATTTCAGGAGGTGATTCAACACAAAGCTCGTTGGGTTGTATTTGGCAATCATCAAGAGCATATGTTACATTACTTTGAAACATATTTGTCGGTTTCACACAATGAGTCACTGAAGATGATGCTTTCACTAGCAGTAAACAAAAACTATACAGTCTTTCAATTCAACGTCAAAACAGCTTTTCTTTAGGGTGAAATTGATGCTTCAATTTACGTTTCTCAAGTTCTTGGGTTTGAGGATCCGAATCCAAAAAAGAAGAATTGGGTCTGGAAACTAAAAAAATCTCTGTATGGAACCAAACAAGCCCCACAAATGTGGAAACAACATCTAGTTACCACTCTTCAAAACATTGGTTTTACACCAGCCATTCTGGGCGATGCGCTGTTTCATAATGTTGACAATTCAATTCTTTTACATATGCATGTGGACGATGGGTTGGTGGTTGGTAAATCTCGTAAAGGAGTGCTGAAATTCTTGGAGGACTTGAAGAAATCGTACTCATTGAAATTGAAAGAACATCCGACTCAGCACCTAGGTTATACGTTGGATTGGAAAACTAATGGTAATTTACTTATTCATCAATCAGATTTTACTTTGAAAATCTTGAGAGAATGCTACATGGAAGATTCAAATTCGGTAAAAGCTCCAGCGCCTTTAAATTTTCATTGAGTAATGGCTCAGGACTCCCCTAGTTTCAATATCAAGCATATGCAGAAGGCAATCGGTATGCTGAATTATCTTGCACTTCACACTCGACCTGATATAGCATTCACTGTCAATATTCTAGCTCAATTTTCTGCGGATCCAACGGAAGCGCATTGGTCAATGGTAAAACACTTAATGCGTTATTTGTGTGGAACGGTTTCCGTGGGGATTGTTTTTGAAGTTTTTTCAGGACAAAGTGAATTGTGCAGCTGGGCTGATGCTGATTACGGAACGTTGATTGTAACGAAAAAATCAATGTCCGGATTTGTCATGACTTTTTTGGGAAACCCAATTTCGTGGACAACTAAAAAGCAACCGGTTGTGGCGCAGTCAACAACAGAAGCTGAATTCATCTCGATAAACAAATGTGCCAAGCAACTGCGTTGGATGTCGAATCTTTTGGTCTCGCTGGGGATTGTTTTTGATGTGCCGACTATTTTCAACGACAATTCGGGGGCAGTAATTATCAGTAAAGAACCTCAGCTCAATGCAAACACAAAACATATTGAAATCAGATTTCAATATATTCGGCAGCTCTTTGATCTCAAAGTAATGAAAATTCGTCAAGTTTCCACGAGCAACATGATTGCCAATATATTGACCAAACCTTTAGGAAAACTAAAATTGGTCTCACCACAACGTCCGACTCAGCACCTAGGTTATACATTGGATTGGAAAACTAATGGTACTTCACTTATTCATCAATCAGATTTTACTTTGAAAATCTTGAGAGAATGCTACATGGAAGATTCAAATTCGGTAAAAGCTCCAGCGCCTTTAAATTTTCATTGAGTAATGGCTCAGGACTCCCCTAGTTTCAATATCAAGCATATGCAAAAGGCAATCGGTATGCTGAATTATCTTGCACTTCACACTCGACCTGATATAGCATTCACTGTCAATATTCTAGCTCAATTTTCTGCGGATCCAACAGAAGTGCATTGGTCAATGGTAAAACATTTGATGTGTTATTTGTGTGGGACTATTTCCGTGGGGATTGTTTTTGAAGTTTTTTCAGGACGAAGTGAATTGTGCGGCTGGGCTGATGCTGATTACGGAACATTGATTGTAACAAAAAAATCAATGTCAGGATTTGTCATGACTTTTTTGGGAAACCCAATCTCGTGGACAACTAAAAAACAACCAGTGGTGGCTCAATCAATGACAGAAGCTGAATTTATCTTGATAAACAAGTGTGCCAAACAACTGCGTTGGATGTTGAATCTTCTGGTCTTGTTGAGGATTGTTTTTGATGTGCCGACTATTTTCAACGAAAATTTGGGGGCGGTGATTATCAGTAAAGAACCTCAACTCAATGCAAACACAAAGCATATTGAAATTAGATTTCAATATATTCGGCAGCTTTTTGATCTCAAAGTAATGAAAATTTGTCAAGTTTCCACAAGCAACATGATTGCCGATATATTGGCCAAACCTTTAGGAAAAATTAAGCTGGCAATAGTTTTCAAACAATTACATTTAATCAATGTGCGTGTTTAGGAGGAGTGTTGATTGCATAATCACGCAATTAGGGCAAAATGGTAATTATTGGATGTGATGTCAGCAAAACGGTAATTATTGGATGTGATGTCATCATGTGACGTCATGCAATGTCATTGGCGAATTCAGTTACCAAAACTCAACGAAGACAGAATCAGAGTTTGTTTCCGAGTTCACTTCCCATTTTACTTCTCATCTTTTCATTTAAAGTCTTTTATCTTTTTATTCTCATCATAATCAATCAATCAATCAGCGCCTAACAAGTCACGCATTCTGTTACAAGTCAACTAGTTGAACATCAACAAGTTATCTCAATTGAAGTCTGTACAACCTCAGGAGGAGCTAGAACTAGCTTGCGGAAAGGTATTGCATTAATATTTTTATTATACCTTTAATAAGTCATAGTAATTTTATTAACTAATTATTCTTTATTATTTCAGCTAGTGTCGTTGTGATAATCCTGTTGTTAAGAAATTCTTCCTCAATGTAATTTTTGGTTTAGACTTATTTGTTGATTAAAAATTATCTAAGTGTATTACTTCTATTGAATCCTAAATTAATACTGTTGCAATAAAGTAAAAAACTTTACCATTATTACACGGTGGAGAACAAAGCGGATGGATAGTGTAGAGTCCCATACCTTCGATATCAAACAAACGACATAAATTGAAAAACACAGCCATCTCCGATCACCCGTCTGGGTTTGGGGTGGTAGGGGTCGGAGTGGCGGATGAAGAAGAGGAGCTAGCAGGTGGTGGCCCTGATGGGGCGGTGAGGGTGATAACGCAGTAGTGTGAGCCGTTGCCCCACTTGGCATTGTTGGGGCCGGGCATGATGAAAATGTGTTACACCAAGGTGGTTCCACCGAGTGACTAGGGCTTATTTGACCCCTATATTCCATTTCTGATATCAATCTTGTCCTATTGTGAGGGTATATCCTAAAACAAAAAACAAAAAAATTATATTTCTCTCATTATATACAGGAAGATAGACCACAAAGGGGGCACAGGTTATGAGTGAGAGTGAGTTTATGAATATATTTCTTTGTTATAATATCTTTCAAGTGAGTAAGGGTTGTTATAATTCCAAAACCTAAATATTGAGTGCCTAATAATATTTGAGGAGTGACCAGTTATATTCTGTTATGTGTGGTGATGTCTGTAGACTATCTGATGAGGAGGGGATAAAACTGGGGAGGAGAGCCTCCTTATATACAAAAGAGTGAGTCATTTTAGCTCCAGGGTAAGAACAATCTTGCTGCCAGAATGAAAAGAGAGACTAGTCTGAAAGCACTGCCATGAGTGGCTGTGCTGCATGAACACTGCCTTCTGAGATAATCTAGTACAAATTCTTTGAGGGGCTGTGATTGTTTGGTTGGATAAGAATGCAGAAATGGGGTGCTGATTCTATAGCAGATAAGGAAATGGCCTACAGTGTTGATATGCAAGCTTATGTAAGAAAGGACTGTGCTGTTATCATGATGAAGCTGTGCAGGTGCAGTGCATTGTTTGGTGATAGTGCTGCATAGCCTTGGTTACCATGGCAGTAGAGGTGGGGATTTGTTTTACTGTGTTGATACTGCACTGCTTTGTTTTTTAAGTGGAATTGATTTGATCAAAATTTCAGGAGGAACTCCTTCTCACTTTTTAGGCTTTCTCTCACTGAAATTAGAGCACCTGTGTTGTTCAGCTAACAAAAAATACCTGCAATGTCCAGCCACGTCTAGGACCAATGTCCTTCCCAGCATTGGGAATAGTTAAGGGCGCGGTGGGGAAGCTTACTATGCCAATTTCACCAGAGATTTCCTGTATACCATGCGGGCAGTCACTGCGGAAACTTACTAACCTTGCCTCATACTAATGTGCATGGGTGGTTTCCGTTCTTGAAGTGGAATGGCAACAACTATCTCTCATCAAGACACTGAACTCATTGGTATTGGAAGGCCGGTATGTCTGGACCCTTTGTTTTGTACCAAAAGTCTTGATCCTAAGTTGCCCAGTTTCTTGTGTTCTGACCCTTGGGTGCCTGGAATCGACATGTGGAACATTGTCATTCCGGCGAAGTTGGTTGGAGCAGGATTCAAGGCTGTGAATCTCCAACCCCGGTAGAAACCCCGAGATAGTATTGAAAACAGACTTTGTCGTGACCCCCTTCCATCCAGGTACACTTGGCAGCTACATTGAATGGCACATTACCAGTCTCCCGATCTTGCTTGCAGTGCTTTAGGATCCTTGAGAGCCGTTCTCTGATTGATATAACCTCAGCATCCTTAGCTATCTCGGGATGCTTACTAGCTGCATTTATTGCTGCACGATTTTTTGTCTGGAAGAATCGCAATTACTGAATACCGCTCTTGTTTTTTGCATTCAATGTAATTTTGAACCAGAGGTAGTGGCTGCCAGCATCCAATTGTCCTGATTTTACAGGGGTTTCAGCCTTCAAATCTAGTCAGACTGTGATCTAAAATCAGTCAAATTTCGGCTCGATACGTCGACTTCAGAGAGCCAGATGATGGAATAGCTGAGCGAAGTGCCTCCTCTACTTTTGATGAGGAGGCCCCTCCCGAGGTTCGGGGACCCCAATGGTAGATATTTTGAGTGCTGGATAAACCCCAGAGGCTAAGGCTTACACACAAAACCTCTAGGTGACTGCTAAGTAAGTCACATGCCTGATGTTGAGCTACTCGTGCTTTGTTAGCCATCAGAGCAAGTCCCTGGGGCAATGAATCAACTCGTCGCTGCGGATAATAGTTTTTCAGAAAAGACAGGACAATGATGAAAGAAATTTTGCAAACGGAGTATAAACCAAAAATACGACAAAGATTCATGTATCTGAATTAGCCAAATTGTGTTCTAGAAATGATGTTTAACAAAACCGCTGATATACCTTCCTGGAGGAAATCACACCGAATGCACCGAGAACAATTGAAAAAGAGGTGAAATCAAATAATGCACCGAGAAAAATTGAAAAGAGATGAAATTAAATAGTCATGTGAAACACAGATCCAAAATTTACCAGATCAATGATGAAATTATAGTTCAAAAGGTCAAAGAATCTCCCAATCAGAATGTCTGTTAAATGTTTTGCGATAAATTATGATTGCCGGACAAGGGGATAAAGATCCAGCTTTGTGCCACTAACAACAAGATAGTTGACTGGTTAAGAATAGCACTTAATAATTTATAGAAATATATGGAAGGGGAGACTTATAATTACTTGATCTATATACATCTTAATTGTCATTTGCAGAGTACCCACTGTTCTTAAACGCGAGTTCCTCGCAGAACCGAAGTGTGTGCTTTAGCCCGGGCGCACATGATGAATGGAGGTAAGATCAGCTCGGCAGTGAGGGAGCAATCAAAAAAACAAAATGAGAGGGTTCTCCTGTGAACTTTGCACAGCTGGGCCTTGGAGGTGAGAGCCTTTAGGATCCCTGTGATAGCTTCTGCTTCTTTTCACAGTACACTAGTATTGAATCAATCTTCATCTTTCTATTTTGAGGAATTGGGAAGTCCTCCTCAATTTCGTCTTCCTTCAAGGGTAAAGTCTCCATTGGCGAGGTGTTTCCACTCGGAACTAGTGTCCTGACTTGTATAGCTGAGCCTGGTGAATCAGGCTTGCTTGCAGGGGGAAGAGTCCCGTCGGCCATGATAGTTGGTCCAAGCGCATCTTGCGGATATGGGTCGATGATAACTGCCACTTCGGGGAATTGGTTTACTGGCGTAGCGTTTTCCGGTGGCATCTGTTCAACAATCTTTTGCTTGTTGAAAATTTGATCTTCGTGTAGCTGCATCTTACCCTTTTCCTCCGTCATCTCCGGCCCTTCTTCTTTTTCTGGCGAGAACTGCACCGAAACCCACTCTTGTGGCCCATCATTCTTCTCGCGTAATTCAGCGTTCAACCTCTCCGAACGGCCGAGCAATTCCTTTTTTGTGTGGTATGTTTTGAGGATTCTTTCGTACAGTTCTTGATCTTCTCGCCGACGCTTCCATGAAAGAAACGCAAGTAAAATAGCTATGATTGGAAGAATGATTGAAAACGCAATGAAACTCCTTGTTAACGCAGGGGTGTTTCCTTCTATCTCAGGCGCTGTAACGATGAGGGGTATCGATGAAGGGATAACTTTCTCTGCATCTTCGGGGAGAAATCTGAACCCATTATCTGGAAGATCCGTTCGGTATGTGGTCCCATCAACGCTCGGAAGTGTTGCCACCAAGCTGAGTGCGACAGCGAATACCGTCCAGCGAGACCCGTTTTGTTCAAGCACTTCTACTGCAAACACATTTAGAGCCCATTGAAATATCTTGGTCCGGTCTGTTCCAGAGCTATGGACCATAGTCTCTGTCCCGATAGCCTCGCTGCTGTTGGTGGTTAGGAAACAAACCCTGCAAAAGGCAAAAATTATTTTAGTCTACGGATTTGCAGACGTCGGAAGAAGTGGTAGGGGGAGAAGAAGAGGTCTGCGAGGGAGAGTGAGTAAACTCACGGATTATTCCATGAAGACCGACTTTATATCGTATTTTGAAGCCGATGAAAATGCGCTCGAAGGCGCTGCTGGTTGACAAAAAGCTCCTTGAAAAGATTGCAGATCACAAAGCTTTCGATTCTTGATCATTAATAGGTGCAAATGCGATTAGCGCTTTCAGAGGGAACCGGTATGCTATCCAACCCTTGCTGGAAAAGTATGCTGAGTGGTGGCAATGTATATAAGTGCTCGTTGGTGATTTGTGTAAGCAGAAGGGCAACACTGATGCAAGAGGCAAGCCAAAGTGTGTTCAGCTGAATGTATTGCTTTATATCTTCGTCTACTCAAGCCGTTGACCACGTACGAGTCTAGAATGCAACACTTTTCATTTCCTTGTTTCAGGCACCTCTATGTGGTCGCTAAGCTCTCCAGGGCCTCCCGATGATGCCTACTCTACCCTGATGCGCGTGTTTTAGGTTGACATGTCAAAGCTGTTGCCCTAATGTACCTCGTCATGTTTGTATCTCTATGGCGCCCCCTTGGCCTCGACTGGGAATCAAGGTGATGTGGGCCATCTTCCCTTCAACTCAAGGGAAACGAGGCTAGGGAGTGTTTTCTTTGACTTTTCATCCATTCCTCGGTCGCGATGACTCCGGCGCAACGAAGCCGATCGCGCTTCGCAAGCAGCTGCGCTGCCAACCCGCTCGCAATCTCCATCACTCTGCCAGCTCCATCGCCAGGCCGATAAACAATGTAACTAACGGATCCGGTCGGCAACCGTAAAATGCTTCGCCCATGCTTTTAGCGGAACGACTATGTGGAGCTTCCAGGACGAATTAGTGTCGCTGGAATGGCAAGGGCGGATCAGTATGAGTATTACGCTATCGAGCTCTTCATGACCATGGTCAATTATATCATCCCTGCCATGGCTTTTCATGAGAATGCGACGAGACCACCGACAAACCTCGACCGGGCGCGGGACCCAGCCCAAATATCGCGCCTACAAGCCCAGGCATAGCCGGTTCAACACATCTTCTCCAATCATCGCTCGGCGCAGATTGTCAGAACCGGAGCCGGTAAGGAGGACGCAAGATAACATGTTATCGGTCAACTGCAAGAATTGGTATCAACAACGCAATGTTGCGAGTGAACCATGAATGATAATATGCAACGACTCAAAGGATCAGTTCAGATTCGTAACAATACTAATATAAAATCCAGACTTCCACATTACTTGTGGAATGATCAATCCTAGAGATATCAACACCAAAGGAATTTGCCCAAGACGTTATTTTCCGCAAAACAACAGCCACGCAAGCCATAGAAATTCCTCATTTTGGCTGAATTGTTATGCTTGGTATCAGCTTTTCTGACAAATATGAGGGTTGAGCATGTAAGAAAACTGAGATATTTTTTTGGTCTTTTAAATAAATGATTCTTCCAACGAAGAAATAAAACCAGTGAGCTTTCTCACAAGTTTGAATTTCTGGATAAATTTAAACGCAGCGTTGATGGATGTAGTCCAATCCCATGACCTTGTGTGTTTGAAGCAGAAACATGTCACATTGGCAAATTGGTGAAATTTGAGACTTAGGCATGTCACATTGCCTCGTCCTCAATCATTTTCGCATCCAGCTAACCATCGACGTTGGCATATTTGGAATTTGAATCAATGTGTTTCCCTTTGATATGTTCCTCTTGTCAACATCCATTTTAGACACCTGTTGAAGCTTTGCTGTGCACATGGAGTGTTCGAGCCATGCATTGGCTTCCTGCTTTCATTTCTATCCTCTTAATCCCGTTAAGCCTCGTGGTATCAATTTTCTTGTAAAAAAATGCTATAATTATTCTAGGGCAGCATTTTTATAGAAAAAAGAAAGATTAAATTTTGCCGAGGCGCTACATGGCAATGGCATTGAGGCCATAAATTGTGTGCTACAAACGAACTAGGGACTTCTAAGACTTCGGACTGGATGAGTGCGGGGAAGAAACGGGTGAATTGATGAAGTTGTCTTCTTCTTCATCCTCGAATTCTTGTTGTTTGGATGAGAATGGTAAGTCGTAGTTGGCTGTTGCGTATAGTTGGGGTATGTTTTGACTGGTATCACTATCGACACTTTTTTGTCATCTTGTTAAGCAGTGGCTCACTTACATTGATTGAATTCTCGGCTCATCTCAAAAACTTCATGCCCGTAGATCTGGTTGTGACGACTACCGCCGTCATCGATATCATCAGGATCGCGGTCAGGAGGCATTTCCCTCCATCCAGGCCCGCGGGATCGTCGAGAAAATAATGACTGGCTTCCACCAAAAGATTCACGGTTTGAGGCACTTGCCCTCTTTTTTCGCTGACAATAGCGGAATAATGTCCAACCAACGAGGAGAAATGATAGGGACCCAAGAATCGAGGCAACGATGAGAATGGTCTTCAGCCTACCCATGGCGAACGCATCAAGAAACCAAAGTTCAACCACAAATATGACTTCTTTCCATAGCACACGTATTTCGGTTCAAATTTTCATTTCTGAGCTCACCCTTTTGCTGGATTAGAATTGGTGGATCTCGCAACCCCCGGTAAGTAGGCAGATTCCGGTGGAAATGGATTATAGGTCGCATGCGGGTCGGCTTTACTGAGTTAAAAAAGGGGCATTCAAGTCAGCATAAGCGAATGGCAATCCCATTGAGGGCAAGAGGGGATTTATGAGAGGGGCGACAAGTACGAACAGTACTGGATAGTTCGGGTCCCCCGCGCCTGCCCCGCCGCGTTTGCTAAGAATTCCGGCCACCATCCTCTTCGGCCGCTACGACACTACAATGATGCCACTGTGTGTGTGATATCAGATGTTTTCGAGCTAGTTTCCTGATCTGGTACGAGCCCAATCGGACGTTCTATGAGCTGTGACCAACCGAGTATGGAGGAACTGGGTCGAGCCAGCAGGGCCGATCAGGGTAGGTGCAGAAAGTGACTCGGTTTCGATCCTCTAACGTCGAGTAGTCTCAAAGCCAGCGTATGAACGGGGATCCGAAAAACATGTATGAATTTTCCTTTGCAGGGGGAGTTGTAGCGAGGAGAACGTCTCTGGTTTGGGTAACATCCCGAACAACCTTTGAAACGCGAAGGTAATTAACGAGTTGACGGACGACGACTGAAGTTGTTTCAGCCTGAGCCAAGCCACGTATTCTCCATCCTCCCATCCGCCAGTCTAATCAGGTCGATTCCCCTTGCATCAGATTAGATTGGCGTCGTGCAGTGCACGTTTATGATTAGTGATGGTGGTGAAGTACATTCAGCCAGGCGTAAGTGCCAGAATGTGTATCATGATGTGCACCCTAGTAACTCAAAAGTAGCTTGTCGCTACAATTTGTTTGAGGTTGTTTGTCAATGGTCATCATGGAAACTAACTGGGATATGATCATGAGCTCAAGGAGGATTAACGCTTCACTTCCCATGGTCGACCCTTGGGTAGCTTGCCAATTTGTACAACTTGACAAGTCTTACGCGTACATTTGAACTTTATTTTGCACTCTAGTGCTTGATGATTCCAAATCGTTGATATATGTTCTGTGCCGTTTGGTTCTGTACGGTCATCCTTTAAGTTTCGGTCTGTTGAGACAGAAGAACAATTTCATCATATGAATGATCTTTGGTTCGATATTGCTTAAGGAGGAAAAAAAAAAGTTGGACATTGAAGAACCCTTGAGAGTTTTGACTGTACACAGAAAAGTAAGAAAATCTTTGAAATAGATGTTGCAAGATTTATGGTATCACACAAGTTACTCTGCACTTGATTTTTTTTTTTTTTGGAATTCAGTTGTTAGTCTTGTTCCTTGCAAAAGGGTCCTATCACTACAGTGGTGGGAAATTAAATTACTTTCCATTACGACAGCATATATGGATATTGTGATTTTTCTTTGTTCTCTGATGTTGTGGTATATAGGGGGACTTGTTCTTATTTTTCAGGAAGGAAAACTCAAAGCATCTTTTCCCTCCATTTTGGAAGCTAGCTGTCAGGTAATACTTTTGCTTTCTGTGTAATTAATGCCAATGTAACAGTGGGGTTGTGTAATGCAGTATTACAGAAAAACAGCACACATAGTGTGGTGGTTTTTATAGGGTGTTGGGAACAGGAAAAAGGGAACAGTGCACACTGACCGCTTGGCTACCAAGTTGGCACTTAACTGAATAAACGGCAGTTCTTTCAACACGGACGTCACGGATGCGCCACAGTCACATCTGCGCCGCTGTGACGGCCCAGTGCGCCCCCAGCACTGAGGGCACCTGCGACGCCCTCGCAGCCGTCTCCACACCGCGGCCACCAGCCAGGGCAGCACAGATGCGAAGCAGTGTTTGGTGATGATTCTTGACAAGCTCTCTAGGGTGGACAATGTGGGTGGCACATGGTGGGGGTGCTGAGGTGGGATGAATGGGATTATATTCTCAATCAGAGTAGATTGAGGATATAATGATATACTTTGTGATACCCGTTCCACACCTGTAACATATGTTACAGGTGTGGAGCGGGTATCACAAAGTATGCCATTATACACTTGTGACATATTTATGTTGGACTGTCCAACACATATTACAGGTGTGGGGCGGGTATCACCGGCAAGTACCTGGGTGTTGGGAACGGGAAAAAGGGAACAGTGCGCACTGACTGCTTGGCTACCAAGTTGGCACTTGACTGAACAACACTGCAGTTCTTGAACACTCCCCCCTAATCCTACACTCCTTCTGAAGGAGGGTAGGATTACAGACCAGATAGCTACTCCCCAGCAAACATTTTAACTACCAACTTTTGCATGTAAGTTATTACAACTACAACCAGACAGAATTTTAATACCATATATTAGAGGACAGATTCAACAACCACAGGAGAGATCCCACACCAGGATAACCAAATTTATTGAGTCAACAAATCACATCAGAGCCAGGAATTGAACAGGCAAGCTCTAGGTAGAACAGAGACTCTGAATCTGTTGGGAACGGGAAAAAGGGGACAGTGTGCACTGGCCTCTTGGCTACCAAGTTGGCACTTAACTGAATAACACTGCAGTTCTTCAAAATAGGGCAACAAACAAAGAAGGTTTGGTAGCTGATGTAAGCCACTCAGAAACCTAGAAAGTATGGCTCAGTTAGAAAGGCAGATCCATAGACACCAATTGTCAGCCTCTGTGATGCCAAGGGCTATAACCTTCTAGCTACACGTGGTGCAAACTAAGTAAAGTTATATCTTTGGTGGAAGATGGTGTGGTTTTGGTTT
>LUKR01001043.1:0-14912 GCA_019395275.1 Puccinia brachypodii
TCATCTGCAGCATGCCCAGAGCTTGAGCTGGGGTATGATGAGAGCATGCTGCATGTCAACTGCAAGCAGTTGACCCATTTTTTTTTTGCAGTGGTAGTCTTTATGGAGTAGAAATTTTACCATTAAATCCTACACCCTTCAGAGTGTAGGTAAAAAATTTAAATTATTGAAAAAGCCCAAGATACGGCCGTGAAAAATGGGTTTAAAAAAACCGTGTGTTTTCCGCAGCAAATTTGACGTCGCCACCACGTAAAACGGGGTGTATGCGCGGAAAAACCGGGTTTCTTTATTAATGCCCCCAAAAAAATGAAAAAAATAAAATGAAATGAAAAATAAACAGATAAATAAAAACCTCAAAAAGCTATACTGGAGCAAGGCCAGAGCTTTTCCCAAGCTTGAGACATAGCATGCCTTTAGTTATCACATGTCAACTGCTTGCAGTTGACTCATTTTTTTTTGCAGTGAAGCATATTCAGATGCAGAAATCAAACAGAGTGTGTGACAGAGAAGTCAAATCTCAACAATAACCATTACATTTAGAATTATCTTGGCCAGACCCCCTGCACTGGAGCAGAAGGATTCAAAAATGGTGGTAGCTGCAACCCCTCTTGGCTTACTGAAGCTCATTATCATTATCATTCCCAGTGGAAGTAGGTTGAATCCACTTACAATGCCATCTTTTCCCTTCAAATTCATCTCTACAGCAGTAAGCCTGCAACTCAAGTGTTACCACAAGCATCTGAGGATATGCTCAGTTGAATTGTTGCCTCTCCAAAATTAAACACTTATCCCTTCCAAATATGGGATTGGCACGCGGCACTTTCAACGTAGCGCGGAAGGGCTTAAACTTTCTCTTGACCATCATAATCTATCAAGGTTGATTCTCATCAGAAATGAAATGAATTTAGCCATCTGTACTGCCTAGGCAGAGGATTTTGCCCATCCGTAGTCCGCTGGTAGGCACATTTCAAACCATCGATTGTTTATCTTGGTGCATATTCGACACACGTTGGCTGCTCATTTTCACAGCAGCAGTGATATTGGTACGGTAACCCCGGTTACTTTGATATCTCTTAGCGGACAAGAGATATGTCGCAAACTACAGATTCTCACCTCAATCAGACTTTTGAAAAGGCGGGGCGCGAGGACGAAATCAGGCAGAGCGCGTCAACACTGGCAGTCTAGTGCTTGAGCAAGGTACCACCTGTGTCGGAAATGCAGGCTCCCCGTATGGGGCTCTCCCTTGCAAGAAAGGCCTTGGTTGGTCTTTTGACTTCAATCGTTTTAAGACGACGCGACGTGGTATGGGGTTCAGATTTGTTGGGAATGATGTGGGGAGAAAGGATTCCGGTGTCAAAGTTTCGGCGGCGTTAATCTTGGCAGCCGCTGTCGCAGGCTGTCGCCGCCGCCGATTACCCAGCCATATTTTTTGTTCTGCCCGGTAGCTATAACGTAGACTCATTACCGCAAGGGTTGAAGGAAGGAGGTTGTCAAATTTGATCCTGGGTGCATACTTTGTACGTACTCAAGCTGTGGCAATGCTCGAGCTCAAGCTCGCAGTGTTTCTCGTCGACGAAGCGTGTTACGGAGTGGTACTTCTTGAGGCGCTTCGGTTCTCACATGAGTTTTCGACGGGGGGCTTCCTCATGCATTGTGCATCCTTTGAACCCAGGAAGACGAGACGCGACAAGGTGAACGATGGATAAATCTGTGACCTTGCAGCTAAGCCTGTATCCCGCTAGGATTGTGAGGCCGGTGTCCACCGTGTCTCAAGTCGTGAAGTAGGTGGTCTTGAATAACCAGCAATTTAGGCGCATGCACCCGTGGTATTGATGAGACCCATGGATCCCGTGGCAATAGATGAGAAGCAGTTTTGGACTGTGTATGACTGTGTCGGAGAAGTTCCCCAACTTTTGCAACCGGGATGCAAGAGTTTCCAAGGCCGAATTGGCACCCCATGCTATCACACCGACTCAGGTTTCGGATGTCCAAGCGACCTTGAGAGCTCTCATCGGGCAATGCGTTTCTTATACCCAGCCCCACAAACTGGCGAAGGTGTTGGAGATGGAGTACGTATCTCTCTTCATGGGTGCCCCAAGTCTCCTAGAATGCCAACATATCTACGATCGGGTTACACCAAGATACATAGTCAAGTCACCGAAGACAACGGGGTTCAACTCCCAGTTTCAAGACAAGCATCGCTGTGGCACTACTGGCACATTATCATAGCCCCCTAGTTCCCACGCAGTGGTTCCCGACCCAACTGGTCTGAAGAGCTTGTTTTGTTCGAAGTCTCAAGTGTGGGTGTCGTGTGAGCTTGAACAGCCAGTAGCGCATACCGGCCGGCACCGGTCAGATTCATCCGCCGACCCGCAGGTTTGGTTGTTGTAGGATAAGTATCGGCACGGGCAACACAACATGTAATATTTCTACAATCATCTCCTGCGACCTCCCTCTAGGGCATCAGTTCAGAAAGGGAAATGAGTTGCAGCCTGAGGTAAATGGTAAGGACTCACAATACACGCCATCGTACCTGGTACCTTTGCTGAGCCACTCGCCAGCCAGTCGACCTGAAGTACAGGTTCAATTATCGTTATCCTCGCCAACAGAAGGGGGCTCTCCAGCTCATCACCACCGCCACGCCCACCACCCGCCAGTCAACTCTTCACAAGTTCCATTGTGCGCCATATCAACGAGTTGCGCGACAGTTCAGTTCCGGTTGATATCAATTGTCGAGCGCCAGGAGGCAAGATCAAGGGCTGAAGTGTTTAATCGGCTTCGGTAGACTTGCATCCATACAGCGAACAGTTACGTTGCCAGGACAGCACATCTCATCGGAAATTCAATGTGCGTCTTGTTAATCAGCACAACCGCGTCCACAGCCACCTGGCGGTTTTTCGTTGTTGTAGTTGTATGTACCCACAGTGCTTGATGGAAGATTGTTGTACATGACGCCCACTTGAACACCCCAACCTTGCAAGCTTGAACCCCTGATCAATTGTACGCTCTTCTTTACAACGCAGTTTTTCGAATCATTTGAGCAGCAAAACCCACAAGTCAACACTCACTTACCCAAGCCTCAAAGAATTCCCCAACAGCGCGAAAACGTAGAGGACGAGAAAGTGCGAGTTTAGGGCATATCCTCGATTCAACCGGTAGGCTTCCCATCTCTTCATACTCCCTTTCTCATTCCCTATTCCTTTAGAACCCTACGGATACTTTCTCCACTAGCGGTTTGTGCTCCTGATGAGACGCTATCCAACCTGTCCTCCTCCCAAGAACGCGTCCACTGTCCTCTTTTGTTTGGATGATTCATCCGAGACTTGAGGTGAAAAGCGGCTTGGAGCATCGGCCCGATGCTTTTTCCTCATCATTCCGACATCAGTTGGGCTTCGCCAGGAAAGCGGGATTGTTTCGTATACCCAACCGTGTTCAGAGCAGGCGGGCCGGGCCGGCATGTAGCTTAGGCTTACCTACTCGGACGTCGCTCTCGGGCAGGGATATGTACTACTCCGGCCGGGTATACTTCTCCCATCGCTCCGGCACCTGATGGCTAGCTACCCAGCTCGCTCATAGCTGCAAAGCCAACACCAACATCCCGGCCATCTTACGACTGGGAACGGTGCCACTGCACGTGATAGAGAGTCCTCCACCTTTCGGGCCTGCTGGCTCACATCCCAGCCATCCCCTTCCTCCAGTCACTCGACAATCCAAGAAGAACGCTATAACGTTCCTTGCTTACGCCCGCCGTTGGCTCGGCGTCCCCTTGAATAAGATCTCTCTCTCTCTCTCCCAAGCTTTTTTCCCGTCCACAGATGACAGGCATATCCACAAACAATCTCCAAGTTTCTAATGAAGCGAAGATCGACGGCCGGTTCATGAGCAGTCATGTATACCTGATTACAGCCCAAACGAATTTCCTCTCCGGCTTCCTCATCGTCTTCTGGTCCACCCTGGGTCTTGTTAACCACTTTCATGATGATGACTGTTTTTGTCAATTTTGATCATCTGCATGAGAACTTCCCTCGCAATGGCCCTATCTGTGGACAAGTCTGGGCCACAAGGAGTCCCAATCTTTCAACTAGCACAAAGCTTTCTCACTCCCACTGGTCTCTGAGTTACCCCAGACCAGAGACTGCCATCGGCCCATCGTCCTATCCAGCCCTCTCGAGTTCAATTATCGATGCACAACGTGAATACTGACTCGGACTTGCTTTCCCTCATTAGTTTCCTCTATCGGACTTTCCATTGGCAGTGCGCTGGCTCTAACTGCCCAGAGATATAAGCCCTTTACCGGCTTACCAGTCGTCTTGCCCACACTAAAACTCACTTAGCTAGTTTGCCGGCCGATTCTTTGCCATCGTCGATTCCATGAAGGTGTTGAGCTCCTCTTGTGCATCAACAACCGCTACAATCCTCAACCCATCACCACCATCACTTCGCAACAATCCTCGAACAAGCAGGATGTCCACTGATCATCACAATTATCAACCCGGCCCAACCTTGCCACCTCTTCGGCCGTTCTCATTCCCGTCGAATCATCCACCAGCGGCCCAGTTCTCACATCATTCCCTATCCCACACGCTGAACCGTCCGGCGCAATCTGCATCCCCCATTCCCCTGTCCAGCCGTTCCTCCCAATCCCCCTCGGCCCCTCCTGCCAATCGGGCTAACCATCACAATTCTTATCATCCATACCAGCATGTTAAAGTTTCTCCCCGTCAGGCGAGGGACCAATGCAAACAACCCAACCCACCTTTGTCCCACTATACAGGCGACCGTCACGAGAACCAGCTACCATGCACCAGAAACGATGGCAACACAAGCCCCAAAAGAACCTTGCAAGTTCACCCCGCCCCAGCAGCATCCAATTACAGTGCACACCATCAACAATTGAAGCGCACTGCCAGTCGGGCCGAGCTCGATCATCAGTCATCCCGCGGGAGAGAAGAGTTTGTCCACTCAGAAGCGCCCCCACCTTTGCCGACTGCCAGTGACATATCAAAACATAATAAGCCCGAATCCAATTCCCAAGCGTGAATAATGATCGTCCTTCATTTTCCTTTTGATTTTGAACTCATACTTTGCTTCTCTTTTGCCTCTGTAGTGTCCACGAAAAGGAAGTTTTTGTCAAACCGGAATACCTCACACCACACCTACCATCACAACCACTGCCCTCCCAGGCAACACATTCTCCTGCCGCTGACCGCTCCAATTCTTCTGGTAGCGGGGGTGTACGCGCCTCTCCTGGTTCTCCTGATTCTGAAAGACACACAGCCCGCCTCCCACATCCCGGCACTGTCATCAATCCGCCGACACCTCGACAAGATACCAATCCTATTGGACGTGTAAATTCGATCAAAAAACGGCGAATGACTATCACAAATGAAGGGGCGCTCCTTCATCCTCGCAATGGACATGCTTCATTGCCTTCAGCAAATCAGTCTTCAAGCTCTCCGGACTCTCGAACAGCCGCCCGCAATTCGATTTCCAAACACATAACACCCGAGTCAATCAAAGACCCGATCGGCCCACTTGTCATTGGCTTCATCCAACCTCAGCATCCAACCGCCATGCAACAAGTGGCGAATACAATTAAGTTGAGAGAAGAACAGAAGCGATTGATTGAGCAGCGACGAAATTCCTTCGCCGGACAGTCTTCCTTGAATTCATTCTCATTCAATGGCTCCTCCAACAACAACCCTCCGACAGGTCTCGCCCCACCAGCCCCACCAAGTCAAGAGAGCCAGTGTTCACCTCGAAGTGCTCGGTCAAACAGAGCTCGGACATCGATCTCTAAACCAGTCCCCCAGATGATCAGTAACCCCAATAAGAACGGCCCGACGAATTTACTTTGGCACCCAACAGCCCATTCCGCAGCCCATCTCACCTCTTTATCCATCAACAACCGGCAGTCACGGCAATCCCTCTATGCCCCACCACCTCCGACCGCGAACCTTTCTCCGATCGACGAAGCGGCAGCACGCAGACGTGACTCTATACCCCATCACCAACATCATCAGGCAGCTCCTACCCCAGCTTCTACACACGGGGAGATTCGCCTCCAGCCCGCTCAACGTTCACCCACCGCGACTTCAACTTCCCCCAAACACTGTCCCTCGCCTGGGTCTGGGCCAACCATCGCCAGTCGACGGGGTCAGGAGGTGCAGGAAAAGGTGAAGAAGCTAGCGCTCGCTCCTCAAGCTTTCCAAGCTCATCTGCTCGAACAGCCATCAGTCAAGTCGGCACCGATCCGCAGCGGATTCTTGCAAGCGACCGCTCCGAATGGAGATGTCGTCAAAACTCCTCTAATTGCCCGACAGAATCTATCAAGTCGACCGGGATCCACAGGCGATATTCAAGCGCCTGAGTTCCAACAACCGTTCCCGACCAAGTTCAACTCCCATCCCTCTAGCCTGAGACACGAGCCCATCAAAGAATCTTCGCGGCCCACTGGGCCGCAACCCAGTCACACTTCCGGGGTTGGTCCTACGCCTACTCCTGGGCATCACAATCTTGCTGCCCCAATTATTTATGGTAAAGGTCTTGAGCGACGCAGGACTATGCACGCGGGTTCCCTTATCCAAGTACCGACCCTCAATCATCTTATGAACAAACCGGCGCAATCTCATGGACAGCCCGGTCATGGTAGTGGTTCAGCAGCATCCAGCAAGCTGAGCACCCCAACTGAACACCATTTACACCAGGCCTCCTCCGCACATCTGAGACCAATGTTCAACAACCATCCTCATCACCCTCACCACCAGCACCCAGATAACATGAACGGGTTACGTGGCGGTGGTCAGCAAAGCAATGGCCACTCCTCCTCTGGGGCTCCTGCTCAAGCGCACCATCAGCCTTCATTGCATCACCACCTCCCCACGCAGCATTCGCCCTCGAACTCCCCTCATTCATGGCAAACCTCTCGCTCCCGCCACTCGGTTGGATCCGCCGGTGGCTCAGGTATCCCACCCAAGCACATGTTCCTACAGTTATTCGAGACGTTCTACGACTCCCTATCTGACTGTAAAATTCTGCAAGCCAACCTCGAGGATCACGACCGACGCTCTAGCCAGTTACTTAACCTCCTACAATCTTCATCGGGTGTGTTCGACAAAATGCTCGAGGATCGAATGGTGATCATCCAGAAGGAATTCACGCGTGACATCCAACTCCTCGAAGGTAGGATCGAACGTCTCGAGGCTAACAACAGCCAGAATGATTCGTGCTCGTTCGATGATCGCGATACCAATCCGGATAAAGCAAGTACAGCCGCATCCAACAGAAACCGCGATTCTCTTATCGCCAATACGGTCAAATCACCAAGAGCAGCTCTCTCCAAGGTTAGTGAAACCATTCGTGTGTTTTTATTTCGTAAGATACGCGAACTAATTTTTTTTTTTTTTTTGCAGAATTCTAGTCAGCATGAACAAACTGTTCGGAGGTCGACTAGTAGGAGCTCAGCATCGGGGAGCGGTAGTGCTGAAGAAGATAGATCGATCACATCGAGGTTGGATAAACTTGAACGAGAGAGGATGTGCTCGAAACCCAACAAATAAGCATAATTATCCTCCGTGTCCCCAAAACAACAACTGTTATTGCAAAACGGTCACCTTCTTTCCCTCATGACCTTCTCTTTTTCTTTCATTTTTTATTTTTTCGTCTTATAACCTTTCTTTCCTTTCTCAATCTCTTTTGTCTCATCTCCCACAACCAAAAGAAGAAGAAAAGAGTCCTTACGTGATGACCGACTCTTATGATAGTATACCCATACCCAAACAAATATCCTGATTTCTACACACACAAACAGCTCTTCCCATTTCTCTTCTTCTATTATATATAATACATCTATATCTTATTTGTAAAAATACATTTTTTGTTTTGTTTTGTTATTTGAATAACAAGAAAAGTTATTGAATAATCCTAAGGGATTCATTATACTCAATAGTTCCATTGATGTACACGTCGAGTTTGCTTTTTTATTTTCATTTTTCATTTTTTGATCATGTGCTTCAATTGATCAGAGAAAGACTCAGAGCGTATGTCGTATTAAGAAAGCGCAGTATTCTGATCCTGATCACCATATATTAAGTGAAGCCGAAAATGTCTCCTTCCCTGAATTACATAATAAATACAAACAGATCGAGATATTTGGCCAGGAAGTTTGTACGTGAAACGTTTACATTTCTTTTTTTTGCGTTTGTCAGACTTCTTTCTCTCTGAATCTCTTTGGGATTGACAGATATTTAGTTCGTTTCGCTGGATCGGATGATACCTCCCCACTTTGAGCTGTGGTTGTGATTATGATAGATTACATACCTTTTGGGTTTGGCCAGGTTCAGTTTGCAGTTTGCTCGTTTCAAGCGAAATGAGCACAGAGTGGGATGTCTCCAACGAGAATCTGAATTTTCAAGTTTTTTTGATCCAACTCGATTTCCGTTGCTGATGAGTGTTTGGATCGAAGTCGGGGTCTGCAGTTTACGTTGGCTTAAAAATTGTATTGATAGAGCACACAGCTGTCAGTTTGTCAGTGTCAGCCCAGCGCTTAATCGATAGCCTTATATGTAGTAGACGTTCTCAGCCGGCAAGTTCTTACCAAGCCATACATATTAAGTTGCACACGCCACGAATGATTTCACCATCACTCCGCTCGATCCGCTGAAAAAACACAAACCAGTGAGCCTTAAATTCAACCGTCCCTCTCCCTCTCTCCCTCCCGCTGGTCAACTACTCCGATCGGTCTAAGTTTAACTCCCTCGATCGCTCTCCTTCTCAGATTCAGCCCCCAGCATCGATAGAATATATCCACTCGGACGTTATTTATACCTCATCTATTTACTTCCCTCCCCCAGCACTTGCACTCTAGGACCGGTTGATCTGAAACACCACTGGAAGCATGAACTCCATAGGCTGGCACTCGATCCCATTCACCTCTTGCCTCCTACTACAATCCCACTTCTCACTCTCTTCACCAACAACCACCAGCAATCTCACATTATCAACCACAACAGAATCAACACTATGGACAAAAATACCAACAGTAACCCATCAGTTGCCAGTCGGGTGGTTCGCCTCTGACAAACTGTTGAACAAGCTAGTCGACCGGCAGCTACCCTCCCACCCAGCCAATCTTTTACTATCACCTGCTCTTCATCACAATCGAAAACGGCAAACTGTAAACTCTCGAAATACGGTCGATGCTGAATTTCGTAATAATAGCTTGTCCGCCGGCGCGGGCAGTATCGAGCATTCTCACGAAGAACTATTCAGGGTCGTTCCAGAGGTCAGAGATACTTTCTCTGATAATATCCTGCTGTTCACGTTAGAATTAACATCTTTTCTCCACTTTTCTCCAACCAGGTCAATAACATATATTTGGCACTAACCCTGATCCCCGCTTTCATCGTCCTCTTTGGCTCCTTTTCAGCAATTGTCAAGGAGAGGCTCTACATTGGAGAATCTATCATCTCAGTTGTCTTTGGTATCATCCTTGGACCTTATGTCTCCGGTGTTTTCGATCCACGTTCCTGGGGTGCCGGCGCAGGGTTTGACCACATGACACTCGAACTGACGAGGGTCGTGGTCGCACTCAGTGTGTTTGCAGTCGGTGTCGAATTACCAAAGGCTTATATCCTTCGTCACTGGCGAAGTTTGGCCATGTTACTCGGCCCAACCATGTTGTTCGGTTGGATCGTCAGCGGTGCATTGATCTATGCACTCGTGCCTGCTCTCACTTTCCTTCAAGCCCTCGTCATTGCTGCCGCCGTCACTCCTACAGATCCTGTTCTCGCCGCCTCAGTCGTCGGTAAGGGTAAATATGCCCAAAAACATGTACCAGCCCATCTCAGGCATCTCTTACAGGCAGAATCGGGATGTAACGACGGGGCTGCTTTCCCATTCTTATACTTGGCCATGTTTCTTCTCATGAGGCAGGAAACCGGGGTTGGATCGGTCATTGGGCAATGGGTTAGCCAATCTACTCATCTCTCTCTTGAATCATCCTCTGCTCTCTGAAGACTCGAGAGGCGGAAGTGATATACTGATCAAGCTGTTCTGCCCTTTATCAATTGACAGCTCTTACTTATAGTCCTTTATCAAATACTCTTGGGAATCGTCATCGGGGTTGCCGTCGGAATCCTTGCGCGGAAAACGTTGAAGTTTTGTAAAAGGCGATCGATGATCGATAAAGAATCCATGGTCGCCATGTATGTGGCCCTTGCGCTCCTAACCACTGGTGTGACGGCCCTGGCTGGGTCTGATGATTTGCTAGCTGCATTTGCATGCGGTGCAGCGTTCGCGTGGGATGACTGGTTTACCGAATCGATCGAAGCCTCCAATTTCTCGTCCATTATCGACCTGTTGATCAACTGTCAGTCAGATTGGTTATATCTAATGCATTGGGTTCGATTTCGGCCATGTGCTGATTCAAGTAACCTGTATATCTAGGTACCACCTTCATCTACATTGGCGCCACGATCCCATTCTCTTCCTGGAATGATTCTTCTTTGACACTAGTCCCATGGAGGCTTGTTGTGCTTGGATTTTCAATTATTCTCCTCAGAAGGTTGCCGATCATGATCATAATGCAGAAAATCGTCCCAGACTTGAAAACTAATCGTGAAGCTGTTTTCTCTGGCCATTTCGGACCTATCGGTTGGTGCATTGGATCCTTATCCCTCTTGCCTCCCCTCGATGATCAGAAGTGCCAACATCAAGTTTCTTGACAATTTTTTTATCCCCTAGGTGTTGGAGCCCTCTTCATCAGCACATTGGCGACATCCAAGTTGCCTACACCCCATGACCCTCCTCAAAGCAGTCTGGACATCTTGGCATTGACCACACAGTCACTGATCTATTTACTTATTCTCTTCTCTGTGCTCATCCATGGGCTTTCCATCCCCTTCTTCACCCTTGGTAAAAATGTGCACTCACGCGTTCATACCATGACAAGAACTTGGACCCAAGCCTCTGGCAATGAACCCAGCTGGCTTAGTCGCGTCAAACGCGTCGACAGAACGGTCGATGGTAACCCTGAAGCACCCAGGCTTGACGAGAAAGATCTCCGTGATTCACCAGCAGTTCCACCTCCCGAGCCCACAACCTCTATGCAGCCTGGTGCACGACAAATCTCGGATGACCAAGTCACGCGTGTTGGAGAACAGAACGCCGTAGGGGAAATGACCGAACGTCCCGCTGTTGAAGAGACAAAGCTTCGTGAGACCCACCCACCCCTGACTGGGAGTATGACTGTCCCAGCCCCGCATAATCGACGAGGGAACCCGACCAGCGTCGGATTGCTTCGTCTGGGATCACGACCAAAGAGGACACCCGAAGAGCAAGCAGCTCGTCAACGCGAAAAAATGATCCGTGACGCGTGGTGCCGACCAGAACGAATCGACGTCTTGAAAAAAGACGAAGAACGAGTCTATAAATCGGGTCGCATGGTCAGTTCGCTCGCTTGCACAATCTGAAACGCGCAAACGTGTGAAATTGATTCCATTTGAATCCCCGTTGCGCAGCTTGTAGTTGAGCGTGGGGATGGCGACGACGTTGAAGTGCACAAGTTACCCCGGGAGCCGTCTAAAAAGACTTCTCGGGAGCTTGCCAACCGGCAGGCTTTTTCTCCAAACCCTGATGAGGCCGACACCTCGAACCTACAGGCTCATCCTAGTTTGGCACGCAGGTTTGATCTCGCTAAATTAATCGCGCCACGCAGTGCTAGTAAACAGAAAGCTACGCGGGGTCAAGATGAAATGCCTGTGATGCCTTTCCCTGGTCAAGGTCCTAGGAGTGCAAGTAATCTCGGCCGGCAACTAAACGATGGTACTCTTGATTCCTCCGATGCACTTGAAAGCCGAAAGACAGACCAGTCTGACCAATCGAAGGAGATTTGGGAAGAAGGAAACAAGGTGGGTTCTTGAACCCTCCTAACAAGAAAATACGTACATAAAAACAGGATGATTCGCAGGAACTGAAGTATATCCTCGTCTCTCTTTTAGATTGTGATTGAAAATAAAGACGGTAGCAATGTACATGTGGAATCAAACCCCACGAATGAACTCAGGTCACCTCGCTCCTTACCAATGATGACAACGATATCGGAGTGGTCACCCTTCGATACATTCAAAACTTCGCACGATCTTTCCTTACCGATCAACCCAAGCCATGGAGGTGTTCCTGATCATGATCATCTTACGAATGTGGATATTCAAGGACGGTCTGATCGTAAGGAAGACGGCGATGACGGATGGGAAGAAGACGACGGTAGCCCAGAAATGGGCGAAGGAGGATCATCATCCAACTTCTACGATGGTCCGGCGGATCGTAATCGGTCGACCGCGAGCCACAGGCTCTACCCCTCACGCCACTCCAGACGCTCAAGACGTAAAGGACCTGGCCGAATTCCAGGTTCTCCCAGTGTGCCACCGATGAAATCAGTAGATTCTATGTCACGTGTAGCCAGTGGCTCGCGTACGGTGGGGTTTGCGGATGTAGAAAAGCAGAGCCCTCGGAGAGATGTGAAACACAGCAGAAAATCATCACGATCACCTTCGCCTTCTCGGTCGATTAGATTTGCCGAATATCCGAACCGACCCTCCAAACAATCCACCCGGTTCCACAACCGAAGTAAATCGACCAAAGCTTATCACAAGAACAGTGCAGGTAAAAACAAGCTCAAGTTGAAAAACTTGGTCACTCCTGCCGTCGACACTTGGCGTAAATCCAGTTTGTCCAGCGCCAACGTCACGCCAAACAATCTCGACCCTTCTCAACGTTCTAGTTATTTCTCTGGTGGCCATAATAATGACCCTTCCCCCCCTCGATCGGACAGTCTTGCTTCGATCGTCGACAGTGATCCAAACAATCTAGTCGTCTCTACCGGAAGAGATGAAAACCAGGACAAAAACAAATGAAATTCACAATTTTCATCAACATTCATTTTTCACACACACTCTTAGATGAATTTACGCCTGATTTGGGTATCCGAATGTATACACACAACATCAACGAGATCATTAACATTCGTTTATCAACCTTCATTCTTGTCTCCTTCCTTGGCCCTATATCGTTACTGATGAAAATTTCATCCGATATCAAGACGTCCTTTCCATTCCTTCAACTCTTTCACAATTTTTCTCTCATCTTTCCACCGATAGATGGATCCCTCTCATAAATCATCACAAAGAAGAAAAAATATTGAATCAATAAAACGAAAATAAGCTCGTCGGTCGTAGATCAGAAAAGTCCTCACGACCGTGGCTTCAAAAAAAATTAAAAGATCAAGACGGAATTATATGGAGACCTTTGACTGAGTTCCTACATTGTCTTTCTAATCTCCCTCTCGCTCGCCCGTCTATCTTATTCTTTCTCTTTCCAAGCTACTACTACTACCACTACCACTACTAACATGTTTCAATGAACAGAGTCGACATCCTTTCCCGCCGATCTCTCTTTACTTGGATATCTTGTTCTCCCCCTCTCTCATGTTTTTATATATGTGAAAAAAACAATGTGTAGATATGTTATGTACTCGTCGTTATCCTTATCGTCATCATTATTCTTGTCGTCGTTGTTGTTCGTTATGGTTTTCAGATATGTGATCAGTTCTCTCTGATCATGTACTAATTTAAAATAGAATTTTAAGTTTGGTATTCGTTCTTGGTATTAATTAATTATTTTAAATTTTTAATATTTGAGGATGATCTTTTTTTGTGTGTAGTGATCATGGTATTTACTTGATGATGATGATTGAGGAAGTGACTTGTGATCTTGTTGATCTAGAGATTAATCCCTTCTTTTCTTTGTTTTTTTCTACTCGGACGTCTTAATGTTCATAGTCTTTTAAGATGATTATACTTCCTCCTTCCTGGCCTTTCTTTCTGGTTACATATCTACTTATTTAAATATTATTTGATTACCAACACTTACTGGTTAATAGCTCCTAGTCCTAGATATGCAAGAAAAGCTAATGTAGTGTATTTTGATGGAGAGAAATTGAAATGAAAATAAAATCATTAGTGGTATTCAAAATTGATGTATAAATTCATAAACATAAATTCATAAATGGCTTCTGGCAGGTATTATGTAAGCATCTTCCTGACTACTGGGATGAGTATGAATTTTTTTTAATTTTCATTTTTTTTACTTGAAAATCTTAGTTAAAAAATTGCTTCTGAACTTTTAGCACAACTTTTTTTTTCAACAATGAAAAAAAAAGTTGTTGATAACCAAATACATAGCTTAAAATTGTCTCTATCAAGTTCATCAAATTTATATCCTGAACCCCCCACTTATATTGGAACTCAAAGGGGGGAGGGGGTTCCAATCAAAGAAAAAAACTGATCAATATACCCTGGGGTAAATTCATCCATGCTGGTAATAAAATTAATTGTAGCTCTCTTCATAGCTCAAGGATTGTTTTTTTCTCTCAACAAAAAAAAATAGGAATCTTCAGCTGCTCCCCACTACTAATAATGATTATTTTTCCCAAAAGAAAAATATAAATTTGAGTTTTTAAATTAAATCATTTTTTTTAATATTAGTGGTATTCAAAATTGATGCATAAATTCATAAACATAAATTCATAAATGGCTTTTGGTAGGGATTATGTGTCAGCCACAGAGCCCATGTCACAGTACCTGACATGTCCCAAGTAACTGCAAGTTATACAATACCAACAGATAAGCCCTCTTATCTGTAACTCTCACTTACATTAACTTATCTTTCAATTTCAGTACACTACATTCCCTTATTGTTACCTCTAATGCAGCACCCATACAATATTAATATTGTATTAACACTCATTATTATTACTAATACATTCAAAGGATCAATACATATGTATTACTACTCAAAGCATAATGATTGTATTAACCTTTGAATCACCTAGGAAGATCTGTTACTCTTGGATT
>LUKR01001045.1:0-14899 GCA_019395275.1 Puccinia brachypodii
CTGGATAAAAAAGGGAATCTGTTTCTTTGTCAGAGAAAAAAATGAAAAGAGGAAGATGGTTAATAAACTTGAGGGGGAAATAATTACCAAACTGATGCTTGATTTTTATATCTTGTTGAAAGACTATATGGGGGAATTTTGATTGGAAGATAGAAAGGTTTTGTGCTTGAAAATCCATCCATATTGTTTTTATCCACTGTGGATTCACCAGGTAAAATAGGAATATCAGGATTTTTTCACCTCACACACTTCTTTTTTGGCTCCTGTGACGCCTAAAAAGATATTCCAGTCTGACCTATACAGTATGGGTTTGCATAGAGGTCCAAAATCATTATAATGGTCAAAGCATGATGATATTGGGTCAAAACTGGGTTCCAGTGATCCTTATCATTAAGTCGGCCCTAGTTTCTGCATTTTTATGGCATATATTATTGACATACATTCAACAAGACACTGTGGTATGAGTAAAGGTTACATTGTGACAGACATGCACTTGTATTCAGACCAAGTTCAGACCAAGTTTGAACCATATATTGACAGGATTGGAACCAACTCTATGAATCAGTTCAGAGAGGGAACTCAAAAAGAGGTGCTCAGCAAACTGCTGTGGTGATACATCTCTTAAGTCAAGATCTTTCTCTTATATTATTATTATTATTATTTGGCAAACAGAATATGGGGATTCACAATAGAAATTTGATCAACTTCAGAGACAATTTTAAGGTGGTTATCAACAACAATTTTTTCATAAATAAAAGATTTGTACAGGAATATATTATTTGTTATTTATGTTTGGGTAAGAATACTATACATGTATTGTATTTTCCCCCCATGTAGCTGGTTATTGTTATTGCAGACTTTATCCCCAATACAATAACCGTATATATAGTACTTTTTTTCAATATCAGGTTTGAAGACCTTTTGTCCTGTATTTTGGCAGCCAGTACGTCATGGTATGGTAAAGCAGTTCAATAACGGCCTGGTGCCATGGGAAACAGTGCTAAGTAGCCACAACAAGCATGGGGGTTGAACCCTGACCAGGGCAGGATCTGTTGGAAGCAACCATCCTGCTCCCCACACACAACCCGCACTTGGGTGATGTTTTTAAAATTTTGTCCCCCTGAAAATTTCTCATGTGTGCCTGCGCAAGTAGCCTGAGTGACTGGGGTTAAGTTTCCAAAAAAATTCCAGTGTGTCAAAAATTGGATTTTGTCACCCAAGTGTGGGCTGTGACATAGACTATGCATGTTTTTGTTGCCATTTTGATAACAGCAATAACATCACCCCAACCCAGCCCATGTTATTGTTATTGAATTTGGCTCTCTACTTTGATAACAATACTTTAGGATATATATTTTTTCTCCTGAAACTGGATATCTGTTATTGCAAAAACAAGTGTAAAAACAGTATTTCTTGTTATTTATATCAAAAAATCAGTATAATCAATACTATGCCAACACAGGCCTATGTATTAGCACAGGATATCTCTGTATTGTCATATGTGAACTAGCAGGATTCTATACAGGAATGCATTGTGGAATTTTTCAAGCCTTGAGTAAAATGTGTGATTTTCTAAGTGGTCTCTAAAGCATTTTCTGTGTAGGGAAACTTGAGTTTCAATATTATTCATCATAGTTCTTTGAAGATCATTGCAATATTCAGTTGTCATTTGTTTCACATCCCTCCTTACCTTTTTGATCTTGTACCATTAATTTCTAATAATTCTGTGAAAGTGCAATATTAATTTTGAAGCAAGCATCATGGCAGGCTGACAAGGTATTCACAATGAGTAGTTTTCTACATAAAGAACCACAACATATTTATCTATAGGTTGGGAAATAAAAAAGAAATGGAAGCAAATCAAGAATTCAAAGAAAGTCAATGAAGTTGATGAAAAATGCCTCGAAGGGATAGGAAGTATGAACGTGATTTTCCACAAAACAGTTTCTTTCTCTCTGATTTGTTTTGAAAGGTCGAGTTGAATTTACATTATAAGTGCATCTTATTCTTCAGGGTTTCAATCATCATGTCCCAGTAGGCTTTGTCCGATTCAAAGCAATCCCCAACGTGATTTTTGTACCAGTAACCGATGAGTGCAAGCGAGACCTGAACAACCAGAGAATGTGACTCCTTACTACTGAAGTATTGTATCAAGTAAGTTTGAACTTCCTTGAAATTTGAGGCTTTGAACGCTTCTTCAGACTTCACAGCCATCACCTTTCCAAATAGAGGATAACTATCTTTCGGCTCGAGCATGGCCGTAGCAAACCATTCCAAAAAGCGCTCTTCCGCATTCTCTATCGGTTTCTTTTTGACTGAGGTTAGATATCTGGTCAAATAATAATGGCAGAATTTCATATAGTAAAACATAGCATTCAACTTCTTCATCATGTCTCGCTTATCGATTCGAAGCCCCGAAAAGTGGACAATGTTAACGCAGAATATGGTGGGTCCTTCCTTGCTTCTTGATCTTTGATAAGCTACCAGTTGAACAGGGAGACCGGAAATCGGTTTTTTCTCTATGGAGCAGGTGAGATCACGTCTTTCAGAAATCCATTTGTCCACAATTCTATTCTCTTGTTTTCCGAGTGCGACAGCGGCGTCGGAAGAAAAATGTCTCGGTTTTAGTGATGCAGGAAACTGATCCAAGTCTAGCACTTCAAAATTTACAATTTTGTCCATGGGTTTTTGGATAGTCTCTGTAAAATCGTCAACTTTCATTTGCAAGATCGCTGCTTCGTATACCAGTTCTCTGATGTTTCGAATTAAACTGGGGCCTTCATCCAAGTGATGAGTTTTCAGCTGTTGATTCGATTCTTTGTAGCAAAGTTGGATAGTCGAAGTACACATCTTGATCATGTCTTCATCTGATGAGTCCTGGGTGAGATATCTGAGCAGCAGCTCTTGATACGGCCCAAAAGTTTTAGTTCGTTGGTGATTTCCTGAATAATCAACAACTCCCAAGACAGGGAGACTCTTGCCGGCTGGCTCGAAGGTCTCTCTCATGAGCCAATCAGCCACTTCCATGTGAGAGGAGAGCTCTTCTCGATGAAGCACCTCCTGACTGGATTTCCTCATAATTGCTGTGTTCACATAGATAAGCCAGCGTAACAATTTTTCGAACATAAGAGCGAGGCTTTTACTTTTGTGATTCTTTCCATGTGGTCCAGGTCTACCCGCCATCCGAACTATGAATGAACCTTCGAACGCCTTGAGTGGATACATGATAGCTGGGTAATCTTTCATTTTATATTGCTCATATCCGCTTTCTGGCATCCTGTGACTTCGAAAGTGATGATTGATCCTTTGTTGAAAACTTTGAGTGAAGGGAGCCAAGAATGTATCAGTCATGCTTTTGGTAGGATACGATAACCTTTTGAGAGTGTAGGAGAGGAGTTGCATTGTAGGCTGTGGTGCATACATGGCCACCTGTTCATTCTGATGATTTGCTTCGGCTTGTGGCACGACACGATTTCGGCCACTCTTCCCGTGCTCTTCAGGAACTTCGGGGCCTACTGCCCTTCGAATTGCACTGCTTTCATCAACAAGGTGTTCCATGAGGTTCCGAGGGTCAGAAGTTTCTGTGTTAAAAGCAGACGCGGAAGCTAGATTGGTATTGCATATCAAAATAGTAAAGATCAACCATGGATTATATACAGCTAAGTCATGCATGCTTGTCTTTTTACTTACAATGTGCCTGCGAGTGACTCCCAGTGAGTTCCAGGGCCGGGTCCATGAGAGTAGTTCGAACGCCATGAGAGTCGTTCTGCTCGTTTCCTTCATGGAAACCACCGTGGTCTGCCAACAGCTGCGAAGGGAGGTTGCTCCCATAGGAAATCGCTTGTTGAGGCTGAGCGGGACTAAAGTTGGGAGCTTTTGAAGTCAAGCCAGTGCCAGCGGCTGAATCAAAATGACACGAGGGCATGCGTTTTAATCTCAACCACCATAAACATACATGATTTTTACTTACAATCTTCTCCCCAGTGATTCTTAGTAGGTTTGAAAAATGGTTCTGCGACGTCGGGGCTGTTCAACCATTGGTCTAAATTTTTTAAGCTTTGTGGCTCACTGTAGCCTTTCAAATCTGGTGGCCATAAGAACGACGACATAACCGAAGGTGCACCTACACTGCTCGGGTTAAGGTGATGAGTATGTGTGTGCTCTGCTGTTGTTGATGGCGAATTGAAGAAGTTTGTATTTCCCCAGCTTTTGAACCCCTGGAAGTGTGGAACGTCACCTCGGCCAGATTGGGCAAGTGAAATTTCTAGTGTCTGATCAGTAGCCGGCGGTTTTGGATGCAGATGATGATAAGTGGCCCTCTGATGATTGGATGATCCTAACTGTGTAACCGGATGAGAGGCTTTGGTCAAGTTCCACGAGGGTAGTCAGTTCTTTTTGACTTCTTTCGTAAGAGGTACCCCATTGGGGTCCAAATGTGCTCCACTCACTTTGCGTCCTGGACGTGGTCAAGAATCGCTCTCTTGGTGCAGACGTGGATGTGACTCCCGGACGAAAGTTGGATCTCCAAAAACCTCCAAAAGGCACCTCTGCCACCTTTCGTCGTTTTTCTTCACTGGATACCAACTCTTCCCTATGATGAATTCCTGATGAGTATTGTGCCGTCAGTCGGCGCACCGCTCGGGTTGCATTGAATTCAAAGGTTATGTAAAATCCTCCACATACCCTTCGGTTTTCCAGGTTGAAAGATCGAACGCAGATCTGCTCCATGGGTTGAGAGGTCTTGCGATGGCTGGATCAAGGATAGGTGATTTACGTCCGAGGCTGAGTCTCGGCTGTTTCTTTCTTCTCGCCAGCTTGATGAAACACCGTAGGGAGGGGCCGAAATGTCTCCGGCCGCTTGACTTGGATAGACGACATCCCAGAGATTTCTACCGTTCTCTGGCAAGCCGCTTCGACCTGGCCAAGCTAGAACCTTGGGATTGACCAGTAGCCATCCTACCTTGAGGAGAAAGTGAGCCAACATCTTTGTTTGAATGCCAGAGCTAGTCATGGGAGGTGGTGTGACGGCGTTTGGGACTATAAAGGACACTCAAGATACATACCCCGTGCAACACTAGCGCCGTCCGGCGTTGACCGCAGTGCGAAGTGGGAGCCAGGTTGCATCCTGGCATGGACGGCCTGTGTGGCAAGAATTTAGCCCCACTGTACCCTCTTACGCGTTGTCGTTACCTCTGGCAGGAGGTCCGCGGCATAAGTCTCGGGCTTGTTTCCGCCCGGCAGAGGTGCATAGAAACTACCGAATGGCAAGCTAGTGCAAACTACATCCTGAGAGCACCGAGCTTCATACACAAATTGCTTTCCAGTTCGGCGGCAGTGACTCATAAGAACCCGCAGGAGGGGATGACGGCCCTGGGTCCCCTGAAGGGAGAGGAGGCGGTACGAATAGCTGGAGGAGCGGCTCGTGACCAGAGCAATCCGCTGGAGTCCCTGCGCAAGTCTTCATGTGTACCATTGCCTTCGTCCAGAACAGAATAATAGTATGGACGTAGGAACCCATTTCGAAACCTGTGTTTGAAACGCAAGACCTGTACGACGTGTGCTCTTATCCACCGCATGTCGATCAGTAATTCGGGCGATCTTTGTTGGGGTTCACGATTGAACTCTACATTGAGCTTTTAAAGCCCACTGAACTCGCGGCTCCGCCGCGCCACGCTTAACTGTTCATCAGACACAGGAGGATAAAGTAAGATGCCGGTGCTTGTATGTAACTCAAACAACCCAGAATGGGGAGCAGACAAACCAAAGCCCTTTGCTGTTATGAATTTCCCCCACAATAAATGAAACATCTACATACAAGTCGTAGGACTACGACAACAATAATTCAGAGTACAAATACAGCGTGTGCCCAACTGAGTTTCACGAATCGGTGAATAATTAAAAATACATTGATAAGCTACACGGTCATATACTACTACTCCCGATCACATCCAAGTTAACTACATTAGTGGTTTGCACCGGCTATGAATCATGTTCTAACAACCCCAACAACACTCCATCCGGACTTGTTGAACGTGACAGTGCTGCATATAATTGTCCATGAGAAAAGACAGGTCTAGGCAAATATACTCCTACCTTCTCCAGGGTCTGCCCCTGTGCTTTGTTGACGGTCATGGCAAATGCCGGTAGAACCGGAAATTGGCATCGACCAAACTTTGTTCCACAATTTTCATCCGGATCGTAGTTCAGGACCAGTTTAGGGATCAGAACCTCGTTCCCTTTTGTTGGTCCGGTCATGACTTCGCAAATGAGGACCGCAGGTTGAATTCCTTTAACCAATAACCTGGTTCCAACGTCGAGAGCGCTTGGTGCATCATGGGTATATTGTAGTTCTTGAACGCCATCCAGATTTGATATCCGCATCATATGCCAATTGGTAACAAATAGGAAATCGATGAAATTAGATGTAGAATGTCATCTTCTCCTTGTATCACGATTCACAAAGGGCTAGGTTATGAGTTTAGGACCTCGGAGAGTCAGAGACGCGCAGCAAATTCATGCAGCAAATTAATCATCTTTTTATATGGAATTCTACTGATGAAAGAACTACGATCCGTTAACAAGTCATGAAGATTTCTATGTCTTATCAGCCGACACACTGATGTCGATAGCAAAGTTGCAGATAACCAGAAAAATGACACAACCAATACATGTGCAATCAGGGGTGAATTGTTGAGAAAAGGGGATGATGGAACAAAAGCAAGATATGTGGGATGGGGAAGTTTAACCTTTCGTAAACCATGTAAATGGCATCCAACTGCCCCGTAGTAAACGTGCATGTTTGCCCTTGGTGATCTGTCTTTTCGGTGTGCGCTGTTAGACGCGGACTGCGCAGCACCCCGGGGTCTCTGTCCCTTGCCCCCCGGCCTCCTGGTATGACAGGCCGAGGATATTCTTCCCCTTCAGCTGGGACAGTCGTCATCTCCTTCTTGTTGAACTTTCTGCCCCACGAATAGAACGGCCTGATACTCCCCAGGATGTCTTCCAGCAAGAGTTATACGATCAAGCAACTGCTAACCAAGGTCAGATCTCTTGTCATCTTGTTCAGTGTTTTCGAAATGGGTGCTGAGGTGCTGATGGTTGGATAAAATTACAGATGCGCAATCCAGACGCCGATTTCAGGTTCATGGCCCTGACAGACTTGATCAAGGAATTTCCTGGTAGGGTTCACGTGGGCGAGAAACCTTTTTACATAGATGAGACGATCGAGAAAGAAACAGTCGATCTGGTTCTCGAGCTGGTAAAGGATGGAAACACCGAAGTCAAAAATCAGGCAGTAAAAACGTCAGCGGAATTTTCAATCTATAATCCTGATGGAATTTTTACTAATCCTGTGTCAACCCTTTATTATCAGGTTGGGTGTGCTTGTCAAAAGCGTCGGTGACCCCAGAATGACCCGAATCGTTGACAAGTTAATCTCGTATAGCGCCAATGAGGACGAACAATTGCGCGACTTGGCTGGCCTAGGTTCGCGTGTTCTAACACAACATTTAATCTTTCATCAGCCAGGTGACCTTGAAGCGCACAGAGCTGTCTGACGTTGATCTTCTTGGATACGCAGCTCTAAAGACCGTGGTCGCCGAAATCCCTACAAATTCAAGATTGGCACCCACTTTGTGCAACAAGCTCACCCCCAAATTGATCACTCAACTGCAAGATATGACTCCCTCTTCAGACACTATAGTCACTCACCTTGATGTGCTGTCCGACTTGCTCGTTCGCTTCGATATCTACCTCCGATCAAACTCGACCATACAGAGCCAAGCCCTTAAAGCTCTCTTACCCAATCTTACCAACCCTCGAACCGCCGTATCCAAAAGGGTAGTCACTGCCCTGGGCTCACTAGCAGGCTGTTGCAGTGACGATATATTTTTCACTCTCATCTCAAAAACCGTCATGCCTGGATTGCGCTCCACTGAACCCCTCAAATTAAAGAACAACGTCTTCTTGGCCGGAGTTCTAGCTCGGGCATCTCCTGAAAGATTGGCAACTGTTCTCACAGAACTGGTTCCTTTGGTAGTCAAAGTCTCGGAAGTAGATGAAGAAGAGTTAAGAGACACTAGTCTCCAAACCCTAGAATCCCTGTTACTCAAATGTCCATCACAGATGTCGAGTTTCATTCCTCCGATTATCAATGCTGCCACCAAGGCTATTCAATATGATCCTGTGAGTTTGTGCCTTCAGCGGAATCGTTTGCTGTTGCGTGTTTGTTTTGGGAGACACCCAATTTAATGATAACTACCCGCCACTTGCCGGCTGCAGAATTACGCTGGTTTAGACGAATCTGACGAAATGGATATCGATGAAAATGAAAATGAGGAAGAAGATGATGAAGACGCAGAGTTTGGTGACGAGTCAGTGAATCAATACTCAACATCCTGTACAATGTCATTATTGTGATGCTGACGGCATGTCGATGACTTTGCAGGTACTCAGACGATGATGATATGTCCTGGAAGATACGCAGGGCGGCCACCAAGCTCTTATCAACTTTGATCGCAACTCGCTTTGAGCTTTTACAGGAGCTCTACCAGTCAGTTTCACCAGTGTTAATATCCAGGTTTGAAGACCGTGAAGAAAGTGTCAAATTGGAAGTATGGTCTACGTTTACCCTTCTGCTCAAGCAAACTAAAACTTTTTCGGGTTCCGAGGATCAAAGCCCTACTGAAAATGTCTTGAAGCGAAAAAGGCCGATAATGTTAGATGACCAAAAGGCTAATGGGCCATTAGGCTTGTTACGTTCTCAATCACCTACGGCCTCGAAGTCAATTATCAAGTGTTTAAATTGTAAATCGATGGCCGTGCGGCAAAGCGGATTCACATTATTATACGAATTGATCAATGTTCTAGATGGCGGTTTGGAAACTCAAATCCTGCCATTATTGGATCGGATCGAAGCTTCCCTGAAATCTGCGGATACTGGCATTTCTGGCTCGGGCACGTCTCTCAAAATGGAAGTCTACAAGTTTTTAACTTTATTTTTTCGTTCCCATCACCCTCGATCTTTTACACCTGAGCTATCCCGCTTCGTCAACATCCTATTATCCGGCATTAATGATCAATATCATCGAATCACTAGTGAAGCTTTTATAGCGGCGTGCTCATTGATCAAAGTCTTAAGCCCCTTGGCACCCAGTTCACCAGTCCATTCCGACTCAGCCTGCGCTCTTAAAGAGATTTATGATGTAACTTTGAGCCGTTTGACTAGCTCCACTGCTGACCAAGAAGTAAAAGAGTGGGCCGCAATGTGTTACCAAGACCTGATTACTCACGCTGGCGGTCTTTTCGAAAGCGATTTTGGTAACTCATTACCTATCATCACTCAGCGTTTGGACAACGAAATCACTAAATGTAGTACGCTTCAAATCGTCACTCAAATGGTTCGATCGCCCGTTCCCAAAGGGGAGACATTTGAGAATTGGATAAGTCAAATTATCCCCGTGGTGGCGTCTTTCTTGCGCAAAAACAACCGAACGTTGAAGATTTCGTGCTTCGAATGTCTAAATGCCCTCCTTAGACGATCCAATACTAGAATCGACCCTGGGGTCGTCCAAACTTTGATTTCCGACTTGCATCCAATGATTGATGTAAGGGATTTACCTCTTCTGCCCCTAGCATTGAAATCCCTTGGCTTTGTGGTCCCGTTCGCCTCTGATTTACCAGCCGGCGGGAAAGCCAAGTTACTCGAACCTGTCTACCAAATCATCAAATCCGCAGCTATTTCTCAGGGGCCGGCTATGGATGCCCTTATCTCTCTCTTCTCTGCCCTAGTCCAGCACAACCTCGAACAACCAGAAGCCCTGATAGGCAGTTTGGTTGATACTGTCGATAAAACCACGACGCTCGAACAAGCAAAGGCAGCTGTTCTCACAAAAACTGGGGGGATTGTGTCACCAAACGCTGCATCTGGCCTGCAGCCTTACTATACGGTCGCGAGATGCATCGGGGCAGTCGTTCGTGGGAAGCCATCTTCTGGATCACAAGTACTGGGAAACTTTACATCAGTCTTGCAAGATCCTACCGACAATAAAACTTCAGTATTCTTCAGTCTGCTCTGTGTAGGTGAAATTGGACGTGTTGTGTGAGCGGGCATTTCCACAAAAGGGTTTTGTTCCACATTCGACCTGATAGTAGTGCTTCCTGATCCACTTCTAGTGATTTATCGTCTCATCATGAAGTCTTCAAAAGCGCCTTGACTAGATTTGACTCGTCATTTGAAGATATGCGAAATGCTGCCGCATTTGCGATCGGTATGTTATGAAGGACCTGAGATTGTAGAAATCAGTGGATTGACATTCTCTCCTACCGTTCGTAGGTAACATGGCGACTGGCGCTGCTGACATTTTTCTTCCTCACATATTTCAACTCATCGGGGGAACTGAAAAGCATCGTCACTTGCCGCTTCAAGCTCTCAAAGAGGTAATATTTCCACTCACAATATCATCTCGAAGCCAGTACTGATCATTCGATCCCCAAATCAGTTTATTGCCCATGCCTCCGGGCCTAGCCTGTCTAGTCACGCCGATAGCTTGTGGGATCCGTTATTCGATGCGGTCGATGGTCAATTAGAAACTTCCAGAAACGTTGCAGCCGAATGTCTCGGCAAGCTTACTCTTTCTGACGCGGGCAAATTTCTGCCAAGATTACTGGTATGCTACTTGCATCCAAAAACAACGTGCTTTTTAAAAGAAACACAGATTTCTAACTTCAGATAATATTTTGGCAATCTTCAGGCACGCCTCAAGTCTCCCTCCCCTCAAATCCGCATGTCCTGCATGACTGCAGTACGGTTCACCTTGACGGATGACACGCCTGGGTTTGACGAACATCTAGCGCCTTTCATTTCTGAGATTTTGGGGCACATTCGGGATACCGATCTCTCCGTTCGATCATTGGCATTATCCGTTTTGGATTCAGCCGCTCACAACAAACGGAACCTGGTCAGGGATGTCCTGCCCCAACTCTTGCCTCATTTATATGCGGAGACAGTCGTCGACCAAAGTCTTGTTCGGTTCGTCGAGATGGGCCCGTTTAAACATCGAGTCGATGACGGACTTGAAACTCGGAAGGTAAGCCTTTCCATAATTTTACAATCAATAATCACCATTCTGGCTCTACTTGTGCTCATTCCCCAAACAAAATTTATTTCTTTATATAGTTGGCGTATTCTACAATGCTTACATTGTTAGAGACATGTCTGAGCAAAATCGACATTAATGAATTCACCAACCGAGTGTTGAACGGTTTATCCGATGAAGATGAGATCAAAGTTCTTTGCTATTTGATGCTCATGCGACTTTCATCCATAGCCCCAACCACAATAGCTTCGCGTAAGTAATATGGGCTTCTTATGCTATGAATTTTCCATATTAGACGGACAATATGTCTCTGATTTTTGGATGAATGTAGGTCTCGACCAATCAACTGAAGCTTTCTCGGCAACGATCAACCTGAAACTGAAAGACAATTCAGTCAAGCAGGATTATGAACGAACGGCAGAATTACAGAGATCGGCGCTTCGAGCATTAGTTGCTCTCCTCCGTCTTTCTTCACCGAGTATGATCCATTCAATTCACTCCTCACTTTTCATCGCCGCTGAGAGTGTAATTTGGGCCAATATACTGAATCATGATTTTTTTTTTCATTAGGTACTTCACCCAAATTTTGTCAATTAATCAAAGAGACAAGTAATCATCCTACCTTGGGACAAGACTTCAAGGAGTTAACTAAAACAAGTTCATCTCTAGCTAGTTGAACTTGTCAAAGCTTTCTTTTACTAATGCTTACCTGTCCTTAGGTAGATCTGTCCTTCTTATCATAACCTGTTTCGCTTAAGAATAGAGAAATTGTATCCGTATCCCTTCCTCTCCTCCCCCCACATAAAAAGAAAAATCAGATTATCCTGTCTAGTATGGTATTAACTCTCGCTTCAAATATTACGATTTCCACTTTGATTCAAATACCACGATTTTCACTTTCATTCAAACGGTAGAGGTTTCACTTGAAATCAAATAGTGATTTCTACGAACTTCGAGCAGTAAAACAGAACGCGTGTTCATACTATATGAAATGTGATAGATATTGGTGATCGGGAGGAGCTGCTGTTTTAGCCCATGCAATGGCAATCCATTCATCGACTCAAATAAGAAAATGGATGGCCCCTTCCTTCGTGGAAAGAGCTTGAAGTCGGGTTTTCTTGACTCAATTGTTCGCCTAGCATGTGTCAGAAAAAGGGGAAACCTCGACGGAGACGGTCTATCGCCTGCGCTCAGGCTCAAATGGACAGTGTAGTCTCTTTATTCTTTCCTTTGAAAGACCCTCATCATAAATAGATCTGACATTGAGACTGAGAGGAAATAACTTGGAATCTGTTGCACAAGAATACCACACCGTACTTGACCGAAATCAAATGTATTTATATCCTTCACAGGATATACATACTAGAACGAGTATTCTGTCTTAATAAAGCACCTTCATATAGATACCAGTAGCAATAGAAGACGCTTTTGGGGAACCTTTTCTTTACTGCGAATTGCTCTAGGGTTTCGGATAATTTTTCTTTGACATGGGGGCATAGATTTCAGGCATAGAAACAAGTTTTGAGAAAAAGAAAGAAAGAAAGAAAAAGACGTGTAGAATAGCGTGATTTTAAGAGCTTCATTGATGATTCGAGGCTCATTTTTTCTTGGCGGCGTCTTCCTCCTCCTATTAGTTGAGTGAATGAGAATTGATAAAATAAAACCGAAAGATGGGGTCAGGATCCAACATAACAGAACGGAGAAATAAAATAAATAAATAAACTTTGAAGATAGTTATTGCTGCATACCTTCTTTTGTTTGCGTGCTTTCCAAACACCAGCTTGGCGTTGAGCAGCTCGAGCTTGTCGAAGAGCTCGGAAGGCATTGAATTCGAGTTCTTCGGCGGTGATCGCACGCGGGGCTTCAGGTTTAATACCGCAAGGCAATGGTAGCGGTCCTGAAATGTCTTGGGTAGTCGGTGCCGAGGGATCCTGAAGCGAGCGTCACCAAAAAAAAAAATGCTATGAGAGGGAGATCGAACGGTACTGGTGACTTGTTTAGGTTGGTCTTACAGTAGAATCGCCTTTGCCGGGTTTCTTGGCATTCTTGGGGAAGATGATCAGTCGTTCCTTGTAAGCTTTGAGTCGATCAACGTTGACTGAAACACCCTCTTCGCTTTTATTACGACGACGGTGATCGTAGGGAATACCGATCGATAAAGCTTCCTTGCGACGGATACCTGCAGATGCAAGCTCGGCAGACGTGAAACCACGACCTGAACGGACTCTTCGGTTGTAACGAACTGTCTGACATCGAACGGCGGGTCGGAGGAGAGATGTAGGTCTATATATTGTGAACATAAAAAAACTGGATTAGTATATTGTATCGATCAGGTACTCCAAGAATAGTTTCAAAGCTTGAGAGAGATTGTTAGCTTACCTCACACCTGCAGCAGCAGCTTTAGCTTGTCGAGCATTGCGTCTTCTTTTCTTGGCGCCAGGTTGGTCGAACCAGGTCTTGACCCGACGTTGCCAATCCTTTCGGAAATGATTCTTGTGTAAAACGTTATTTCCCCGGAAACCCATCGTGGAATCGTGGGATCGTGGATGCTGGATAAAAGAAAAAGTGGAGACAAGAAAACAGCACGATAGTGGGGGGGCGCAGTGCGCACAGATCTCGCTGCTGCGCACGGCGCGGAAGCTCTCCCCGTGGTTATAGCGCTCAGGGTCGCCGTCCAGTTCACGTCCCTGCCTTCGTGGCTCAGCTGGTCAGAGCGCCGGTCTCATATCGCGGCGTCAGCCCATAACACCATGATCACTCCCCACGAGTGAGCCATCCGGAGATCGCCAGTTCGATCCTGGCCGAGGGCAGTCACTTTTGCAGCGATACATGCTCAAAAGCCACATGGAATGATCTATCATTCAGTGCCCCTTTCTGACTGAGATGAGCTTTGGAGGATTTCAATCAATCATATGTTAACTTGAGTTTAGTTTTTGGATTGTTCACTTCATATGGAACTCACTTAAGAGATGGTCTTTCCTTGGTTATTGTGGCTGGTACTACCAGGGTAACACAACACACCTGAGTCCAGACCAGGTATTTATTTGTTTATTTGTTTTGATACACCTGAACAACACCTGTATTGATGTAGACAATTGATCAGACTGTGTGATGAATAGAGCAGGGGTAATTATAACATCTATGTAATCTTTCTTCTTTTCTTTTTCTTCAATATTCTAATCTTGAAACATGTCATGATGTCCATTGGATTGTCTTTCAACCTGATCACTTGTTAAGAGATATGAAAATCAAATCCCAAGTCTCATCCCTCATCAGATTTACCACACTGCAACTGGCCAAGTAGGTTAGGTTCAACATCAACCCATCCTAGATAACAGTTGAATAATTTGAAGGTACATGTCATGATAGTACTGCAGTTTGATCAGGATTACTTGAGTGTGTCTAGAAAATTATCACTGTATTCCATTCTTATTTGATAGGACAGACATCCAAAAGTAATTTTGTACATGGAAACAGTTTTTTTTTTTTTTTTTTGAAGATCTTCAGTTTGAACCACAGATGTTTGTTTCCTCTTCCACAAAGGATATGAGATTGATTAACCCATAATCAAGAGAAAGAGGCAACAAGAGGAAAAGAAACTTAGAGACTTATACAAGATTACAACAACATTAATAGTGATGATGATTGTAGCTAAAATATAGATTAAAGAAAATAAAAACCAAAATGTATATGTATATATGTTTATTAGACAAGCTAACAAGGAGAAAGAAAATGATAAAAAAAGAAAGTAACCGCTTGTTCAAATGCATGTGGATGTTGAAAGATGAAAGATATAATATAAG